>BMAU01017813.1:735000-755000 GCA_019973935.1 Trichonephila clavipes | reverse complement strand
TTGGTGCATTCCTAAAACAAAAATAATAATAGTTTGAAAATGATTGGAATACATTCTGCTATATATTTTACACTCTGAAAAACGTTTGATGAGTTAAAATCATTTAATTATGATAAGTATATTTAAAAAATTAAAATAAAATTATGACAATAACATTGTTTTAAAGGTGCTTTAGAATATATATATATATATATATATATATATATATATATATATATATAAAATTGTGTGGAACTGTAATAGCAACACACTTTTCAAATCATTCATTAAATAATTCACTTTAGATATTGGATAATTTATATAAATAAAATAAACTAATAAATGACTTTAAACATTTAAAACCATTAAACAACATAAGAAATTATTTTAAATAAAAATGTCCTAATTTTTAAATGCCTTTTGCTCATAAATATTTTTTAAATTTTAAGACAATATGGAAACTGATACATAATTCTTACCTCAAAGTTCAACATTATCTTCTTCTCAGGCAATGTAAGCTAAAATGAAAGAAATTTATCTTCAATACTGAACTTTCAAAATATTACAGATTAATTGTTTCACTAAGTAATTAATGCTTCAATTTTGTATGTTCAAAATATTATATACAATTCAAAATATTAATTAAAAAATATTAATTCAATTTTTTTTTAAAATCGAGAACATAAGAAACTTTATGTACACCATACAACTTTTAAAATTATATATTGTAATTATTGGAAAATATCTTTAACTGGTTCTGATGATAAAATGATAATCGTTATTTGTTCAAAGTATAAAATATAAGATTTTAGGTATGTATTAATAAAAATAAAATCTGAAGTTTTGATTTTTATAATAAGAAGAAGACTTTTATGTCTATTTTTTTTGTATATATTTTTTACTAAAAATACTTTAAAAGGAAAAATATTTTTCAGTTATTTTAGATTTGATCTTAAATTCTTACCTTGTCAATTTTCTCTACAACGCAGTCGAAAATCTATAAAATAAAAGTTTGAATTATAGAAAAAAATGTGAGATAAATTTCAGAGTTTCAAAACACACAAAATTAGGAGAGAAAATTCATTATAAAAACTTACTTATTTATAAATTCAACGCTTTATTCAATTGTTCCATCTTCCAAATAATGCATTTCTTAGAATGCAATGTATGCTTAATGCCATAATTTATTACAATAGCATTCCTCATTTTGTAAATCTTCGAAAAAATTTAATCAGCTCTTATTTCATCAATTTCTTGTACAAATTATTTTTTTAGGATATAATAAGCTTTGAATCATTTTTTTATTTTTGATGGGGCTGCTGATTGGTATTTTGATCATTGCAAATCTCGTACATTCCACGGAAGTGACACCAAATAGGTGGAATACCAATCACCGCAAGTAATTTTGACACCCAGTTTCCTCCCCAGGGGAAGTCACCCGAGATCTGAAAATGCGAAATCGTCTTGGGAATTTAATTTTGCCGAGAACATTCAAGGGATCTTTCACATGCGGCATAATTATACGGCTTGGACGCTGTCATTTCTTTGTATCATAAAAACCCACCAACTTGGGCAGGAGTCGAGCCAGCCCGTAATTTTGGGTGTACAATGCCAGTGCCAATCCAACTACGCCACCCAGCTGGTAGTTTTGAATAATTTCTTACAGAAAAATATATCTTTGAATATATTTTTTGCAATCTAAAATAGGAAAACGTTAATTAACCCACACATCTATATGTAGCAAATTTTAAAAGATAAAATATCTTTTTCTTCTCCTGTAGTGCTCATGCATATTTACTTCCTTTTTATGATTTTAAAAATCATTTAATCTGTTTTATTCCCTTCAAAATAGAAATAAACTAATAAATATCCTAAATAATCTATTTGAACTGACGGAATCATCAAAATATTTTTTAATTTTAAAGCATTCCTAAATTTATTTTTTGAAGTGATGATATAGCAAACATGTTATTTTTCTTGAAATATATGCTTCCATACAACTTTTTGCATTATTTCTTTTCTAAATTTTCCATATTTTAATTAAGCAGAGATTCTATAATTTTTTAAGAAAATGTCTTAAGTACATAAACAAAGTTTTATTCTATAAATTCAGAACTATTATACAATCATTATATTTATAGAATCCATAATTCTATCACAACAGAAGGGGAAAAAATTTATCAAGCATTTGTATGGGGAAAATTATACATTAAGTATTACAAATAGGATAAGTTTAGAGCGATTTTTAATAATATTAATATACTAACTTTTTCAGGAACTTCTTTTGATTCAAAGAGAATCGAATATGGTGTACATCTTTTAATTCCATCGGGAACAACTTCTCTCTTACACTCTTCAAGAGCAAAAAGTACCTGTAAAGAAATTCCAATTAATATTTTAATTTTTCTAATTTTTTAAAATATTGAGACAAATCATTTTGAAGGGAAAAAATTTGTAAATATAAAAATCACAATTTAAGAGCTCCAAAGATAGAGACAATATCGTTATATAAAGATGTAATAAATAATATAACACAAGAACTTCTCATTTTTCAAACTTTGACCATTTATAAAATGTTAAAACAAGAAATTCTATACAAAATTCTTACAATCCTTAATAAACATTACAAATAAATACATTGCAGATGATGATTACAAATTAGCTGTTGTTTAATTAGTGAAAATTAATTTAAGCATACCAATTTCGTTCCAAAGATTTTGCGACTAAAATTCACATTATACATTTAACATGAAGGAATTCACGTGGTAGAATATATTGAAATATGTTTCTCCTTGTACAAATACTTGTATATACGTATGCCGTATAATGACAAAGAAAGCTATAATTAATAACTAATTGCACAAAAAAACCCTTTTCGTTCTGGGTTTCTTAAAATTAGCCTTTACAAAGTCGTGCAGTATATAAGCAAAATTATGTGATAGAAAAATCACGCCAGATTTCTCAATCATTATGTAATAATGTAATATAGATGTACCCTTCTAAATGAATTCGAATTAATACAAACAAAATGTATTTTACACGCAAAGAAAATATAAAAATAATAAAGTACAATTCTTTAAGAGATAAAACGTACTTCATTTCTTTATATTTAATGCGTAAAATCTTCACTTTACTTATTCAATCGAGTAAATTCATTATTTATTTTGTGGCTTATTTTAACAAAATAAATTGCAACAGTATTTGTGCATAACTGTGTGTTTCCTCATTATATTTATAACAATAATTAGAACAATAAATATCATAAACTTACAAACAAAAAGATAGTAGTTACAAAGAAAAGGGATATATTAAGTTATAAAAAACTTAATTATCTAAATAGAAGTTCATTTTCAAAAATCTTTGTAAATTATGTTAACGTCTGGAATCTGCAAAATTATTCTTAATCTTATATTGCTCTGAGCATAAGTATATTTATATTATGATAAAACACTTTTTCAAATAAATAAAAATTATGTTTTGAATTTCTTTTAAAAATATTCGTAAGTTTTAATAATTTTTAACTAAGTAGCTCTTTTTTTATATTTTTTATAATCTCGGTATACTTTTAAATAAGTATGTAAAAAAAACTTCTTTTTTACATTTACACATTTATGTATTTAATAATTTTTATGTTTTTCTGATAAGTAATTATAATAAATATTTATGTCAATGTCACCCATCCGGTATAGTGGTTAGTGACACTGAATCCCGGAGAAGACATGGATATTTGCAAATATATAGTGCCTGCGCGGTATGGGGGTACTCTAAATAGCCGTCGAGCCGTCGGGAGGTTGGTGGAAGGGGAAGAGAGGTGGGAGGCCTCTGACCATCTGCAGAGTGTTCTCCCTCTAAATTGGGGTGGAATCGATCCAAATCGTACGGTCACCTGTATGGTGCTCAAAGCTACGGCTAACGACAGGCGTCACCTAGCCCTTTGCCATGATGAATTTCATGGACCTCGATCTGGCCTTTGCCGATCAGGTGGCATTGGTAACAACAACAACACAAATGTCAATATTGATGCTCATCTATAGTGCAGTTAAAATTAATCGTTATGTTAGCAAAAATTTTTGCACCGGAAATTTTCTTGAAAATTCTGATTTAATTTCTAATTTTAATACAAATACCATAAACTGATAAAATAATAAAGATATATGTAGAGAGAGATTTATAGGAATTGAAAAAACATTTTACCCTCGGAGACATTAATCTCTCACAAGCAGCGAATTTGGAACACAGTAATGGGTCCTTACCTGTAAAAATAAGCTAACATGTAGCATTTATTATTATTATTTCTATTTTCGTTTGTACTTGCAATATACTTTCAAAGATGTTAAGTATTTGTCTTTTTTATCCTGCAACACTGTTTTTCTTAACTTTTTGATCAGTATATCTAGTTATATATTGGTATTTCTTAAACAAATATTTGTGCAAAAATTGTTAACTATATTTTTGAAAAAGTAATTTAATATTCAAATAAAAACCATTTGCCTTACTACATTGATTGACACAACAGCGGTTTTTTTTCCTTAATAACAATACATATAAATGCTTATTTTTCATAAAATAAAGTATCTAAATTATGCATCAAAAGACAATACTGAGACATTGAAGTCGTATTTTTATCTAAAATATTGATTTATGTTAATCTATACTAATCACATTAATATAAAAACAAAAAAAAAATGCATTGCATGAAAATATTAGTTAAAATTATATAATTATATATATATATACATATAAAAAAATGCAAATATTCAACACAGATTCTTCTTTTTTAAATTTAAACCACCATTCATCAATCCAAATAATCTGTTATATCGATATTAAATAAGCTTTCCATAAAATTAATGAACAGAGCATTCAAGTCGCATTTTGAAATATAAAAAAAACTTACTTTTAGAAATACAATCCACAACATCAATTAATTCTTTTTTCTCCATCGTTACCAGATATTTCCCTGGTTTGCAGTCCCCGTTTACTTGAACGAAAGCAAAAGAAACAACCACCAAGATAAGAGACCCGTACATGGTTCAGCAGTGTTAATCGAAACTGAATTCAGATGACACTGTACATCTGTCAATGATATATATAGTGCTAAAATAATCCAAATAATAATTGGATACCCCGAAATTGATTTCATGTTTTTATGTAAAAAACGCTAAGAGATGTTTTCGAATATTCCGGCTTTTCTAGGGTATTGATTTCTTACAAGAACACTGAAGGTCTTTATCGGTGAACCGGAACGAAGTTGTTAAACAAAATTCAGTTATATTGCCTTAATAAATCTGTTACTTGCTTAAATGTCTGAATATGCATGACAAAGGCCTATGTTTTCTTTTTAAAAAATTGAAGCATATAGTTGTAGAGTATCATAATGAATATAATTATAAATAATAGTGATTACTTTATTGTTGCTTTTTCAAACCACAAATTTGAAAATAATATGTTTTAGTTTTGCTTTTCAATTTTGGTTACCATACGAAAAGCACATAAAATTCGCAACACAAAAACAAAATATTTTTTTAAAGTTTACAACTGTAAAGCACGGTTTATTCTAGGCAAAATAGCCCTAAATGGACTTAAAATTTAATTTTTAATAAAATGTTTAAAATCGCAATTGGAATTTTTTAAGCCTTTTAATCGCTTTTATATCTTAACAACAATTTATATTGAAACTACCTATTAAGAATTTTCTCAAATATACAAAACTTTCTCTTTTTATATCAATAAGAGTGAAAAAGTATTTTTAAAATTAGCATTAAATGTAATTTTTTTCATATTGAGAGAATTGCCATTTCTATATTAATAGAAAAACTCACACTTATTCAAATGATTTGATTTTCACTTATAATATATTAGATATTATACACACTGATGGGAGCAATTCAATTAAAGAAATTTTTTAGAACAGTTTAGCACTACTTTTTTTCCTAGATGATGGAGATTTGCTTCAGGGTGGGCTTTATAAGACATCAGAAATCCCGCAACCTCTAAATAATTTTTCACAGTTAACAAGAATTGGTTGGAGTGGGTTCAGAAGATCGAACATTTCTCTCGATGGCATCCCAAATGAGCTCAATGGAAAATAGAATCAAAAGACTTAATGGCCAAGAAAATTAAATTATGTGTGTAGAGTATTCAGTGAAACAATTATACACAACGAGGAAATGACTTTCTTAGCGAAATTCATCTAAATTGTTTTAGCAAATTCATTGAAAATAATCATTGATTTAAAATAGAACATCACAAATATCCTAATTTTTTCTCTCGTTAAAATGTCACAGACACTGTAAAACTAGGCAACAATATTTAAATATTTATCATTTGCTGGGTTTTTTTAATATTATCTAAATACTCCATTCTTTGTCAATTTTATCATTCCTTACAACAAAATATCAAATAAATCCTTTACATGAATATTTTCCAAACTTACTTTGAGAGGGAGCAATAAGTAAAAATATTTTTAATTGAAAAAGTTATGGCTATATTTGAGTAATCTAGTGGTTAGATATACTTCACTGGTGGGCAAAACTTTAAAAAAAGTTGCTGTTTTTCGCTAATGCCGTGAAAAAGCAGAGTGCCGTGAGAGACAGCATTTTTGACTTAAACGTTGACGAAAGCATAGTTGTGCAAAAATGAATACAATGCATACAGTATGGAATCAAACAAAAACAGGCTTTATTGAACTCATAATATCGTTAAACATCATAGTCTGCCAAAGAGGAAGAACAACAAGCTGGTGTTAATTAGTATGCGATATGCCCTCAGCTGTTGGGTGCTCCCAGGAGGATATAATCAAGCCACAAGGTGTGTTCCCAAAGCATCCCACACATGTTCTATAGGATTTAAAACAGGGGATAACGTTGGTCAATCCATTCGAGTGATATCTTCATTTTCCAGTAGCTGCTGAGTATCAGTAGCCCCGGGTGGTCATGCATTGTCATCCTTAAAAACAAAGTCCTGTCAAATAGCTCCTCGGAACAGACGTACATGGGGGAGGATCACCTCCATACATTAGTGAGATCTGATTATAGAACCTCTGTCGAAAACGTGGAGTTCATTCCACCCGCTCAGCATAATGCCTCCCCAGACGATAATTCTAGAACTACCGCAAGGTCTCTCACCATGATGTTACTGGGATGAAACCGGGTCCGGACTTTTCTACAAATCGACTGGCGTTGGGAATCGCTTCTGACACTAAAATGATGCTCACACGAAAAGAGGACATGACTGCATTGATGAGATGTCCAGTTTTTGTGCTCCTAACACCATTCTAAACGGTGCTGAAGATGGTTAACTTTCAAATGAATACAATGTTCCGAACGGCGGGTGAAAAGATACTTTTGTGAAGGCCCCACAGGAAACCGCGACACTTGTCACCCCGTTGCTGTACACATTTGCTCAACAATGGCACTTACTGACTAGTATCAGACTCTTTTCGACTGCAGGACGATATATAGGTCAACCACTGCAAATGTTTTACTAGGGCGGCCGGCTCCCGCCAACCTTTCTAACAGCTACACCTATGAATTCAAAAATTTTCCAAGCACGCAAAAAGACACATTTATTGATTACGAACTCTTCAGTTACACTAGTCAAACTACACTTCTTCAGGTTTCCGATCATTCTTCCACGGATAAAGTCTCACTCTCTCTCACACATCCAAGTGATTTTTTCTAGCTATATTCTACGAAAGAACTCACTTGCACCGAATATGCTTAATTGCGTATATGACACAATTAATAAAATACAACATACATTCGCTCATGATTTATATAATTATATGATACAATTAAGTCTAAAAAATACAACTTTTTGAATGTGAAAACTTTACTGACATGAACCATCTTCATCAAATATTATGATGCGCATTGTTACATAGCCAAAAAATTTTATAAACAATGTTCCTCTTTAATTTTTTCATATTCTTTTCTTTTTAATTTTAGTCCCTTTGTCTCTGTCTTTTAAGTAAAGAGAGAAGAAGAATTTTTGTTAAGAAATGAACTAAAAGGAGTTTTTGAAAAATAATCACCTTTTTTCTTGATCATAACTCTGGAAATTATATTTCCCCTTGAATATATAAATATTATGTTAAAGACTAATATGGAATACTTACTAAGACAAAATAAGAATTAGAAAATCATTCAATTATATTACTGCAAAATATTTCTACCGCTTGATTCAAAATTAGTGGACCAATTTCAAATAGTGTTCATATAACTATGAATGGCAAATTTTTAACTCTTTCTTGCCAGTTATACTTTTGAAAGAAAACATTTAAACTACCTATCTAATTATTTTTATTAGTGGGAGTGAATTAGGGCTCCTAAATTAGATTCTCAACTCGAAATGAAATTTAAAGCTTTTGAAGAATGCTTACTCAAATTCTGTTATAAATAAAGCCTTCAAAAATCAGAAAAGATATTTTGCTAATGGATTACTATCTAAAATTTGCTGGCAATCAAAAGCTCCAGGAAAAAAATGTAGATAAAAGGAATTCCTTAAGGAAAAGGAAAAAAAGAAGCTGAAAAGACTTATCGCTGTAGAAAATCCTCTTAATCAAAGAACTTCAGCAAAGAAACTATAGGTATCGCAATCGACAATTTATCGTCAGATAAAGAAAATTGGCCATAAAAAAGTGAACCAGTCTGTCTTCAAATGCTGTTAAGACCGTAGAAAAATGAAAAAAACGTTCTTGGTCTCTGTATTTAATGTTACACAAAGGTAGATACAAAGCATGGATAACTTCGGATAAATCACTGTTTCATCTGTCATTTGGAAGGGTTAAAACGAAGATGCAATATACATTGCTGTTTATAAAAAATGCAACACCATGAAGGAATCATTAGAATTAAATGAACTTTGCAACAAATATCAATTATAGTACGTTACGTAAAACATTAAAATTTCTCAGTGACCACGCATGCATGGCGTGCGCAACGACCTATGAACTGATGCTGAAAGCGTTTAAATAGACGTCTGTAGGGGGACGTTGAAACTGGTTAATGATTATTTGTTAGGGGTGAATATTTAGTGAGACCTAAGTATGCCTCCATGACGAAATTTGGAGAAATTCCAACTTACGGAGTTTGCACGGGGGAGGGTTATCGGTCTTCGAGAAAGAGGATTTTCATATCATGCAATAACAGCTCGTGTGCAGCGGTACAGTTCCACAGTGATGCGAGTGAACTGGTAGTAAACGACGGAAAGTGACGTCGAAGGAAGTCAAAGTGACGGAAAGTCAGCGCTCGACGATCCATACCGTGAATGAACGTACAGTTTCTTCCAGGCAATTGGCCGCACGTTAGTCTACTGCTACCGGTGTACTAATGTTGGCTTTGTCAATTCATCGACGTCAGCTGCACCGTGGATTGCATGCAAGGGTGCCTTTATACAGGATCCCCCTCACGACAAACTATCGATGGCTGCGTCTACAATGGGCTCATGAGCACAGTTCCTGGCAAGCGGATTGGCACCAAGTTGTCTTTTCAGATGAATAACGCTTCATTTGTGGTACCATGATGGTCGCATTCATGTTAGACGCTATGCCAGTGAACGCTGTCTTCCAGAGTGAGCTATCAAACGACATAGTGGCCTAACACTCAGAGTTATGGTTTAGGGTGCTATTTCGTATAATGGACGATCCAATTTGCTACGAATTGAGGGTAATCTCAATTGCAGCAGGTATGTCTGTGAAGTGCTACAGTCCAAAGTCATTCCCTTCCTTCAAAGCATCCCTGGAGCTATCTTTCAGCAGGATAATGCACGCCCATGTGTTGCAAAGACTGTTTGAGGTTTCTGTTCAGCCCAACACATGCAACTTCTTCCTTGACCTGATTATTCGCTGGATATGTCGCCTATTGAGCATGTGTGGGATTTGTTTAATCGGCGTCTCACTTGTGATCCGCGTACTCTAGCTTCAAAAAACGAATTTTTGCTGTGCATACAAGCAATATGGAAGTCTCTTCCACAAGCAGACATTCAAAATCTGTTTGACTCCATGCCACGTCATATAGCAGCACTTATTGCAGAGCGTGGTGGCTACACCCAATACTGATTTCGGAAACTTAAAATTATTTTTTTTTGCTTTGAAAATTTCGTCATTTATTTGTACTAATACAAGTCATTTGTGCATTAAATTTCATTTAGTTTTGATGACTCCTTCATGGTGTTTCATTTTTTACAAACAGTAGTTTATTTAAGGTATCCGACTACATTCGGAACCGTGATTTTCAAAAGCACATAAATGGATAATTTTCATGATATTTAGTGTCACTTAGATTAGAACAATGCTTCTCAAACTGGGGCACGCCCCCCTGGGGGACGCGATGACCTTACGAGGGGGCGCGAGCATATCGAAAATAAAAGATTTAAAAATAATTAGTTTACTGGAAAGAATTAAAACAAAATACTTTCAGACATAATAAAAAATGCACTTTTACTATATAATTTATAGGCGATATTAAGCATCAAAAATAAAAACTTTTTAATACCTAATTAGCTATCTTTTGATCCTATAACCAAATAAAAAAGAACTTTTATTTGATTTGCTGTCATGCCGTGATGAGAGATTTTTTATTACGCTTTTTTAACCTAACATACTACTTTTCAGAGAAAAACAGATCCCCAGACCCAGAATCGAAAAACTTTAGGAACATAAAAATTCATCACTTCATTATTTTTGAAATACTGCACATTATAGCTGTAATTTCCTTCTAAATTGGTACAGTTAGTTATGACCCCTTTATGTGTTTTCTGTTGCGCTTTTCTTCATGCAAAAGAGTTTTATGATATTTGGAAAACCACGGAGAGCACACACACACACAGCACATGAAGGATTACTTGGCCAAGACATATTTTTATAAATATTTTCAATGTAATAACGAAAAACGTTTCACACAATTTTTTAGCAGTAACATACATATTATCATCATAATGAATATATTTTTTACCCGGAAGTGGTCGAGCGGGACACACAGATTACGAAATCGTTAATTCTGGCAAAACTGTTTATTTATTACCAAAGAAAAATTGAAAAGACCTTGAAAGTAGGTAAGTAAACTTCCTCTTAGTTAAATTATTCACTTAAATCATGATTTGTATCGTGTACAATAAAATAATTATAAAAAAAAGTATTGGGGTGACTCAATAACCCCGACCGTATCGAGTGTGCGCCTGCTCCCCAGTTAAAACATGTTGAAGTCTTTTTTTTTCGTTTAAATATTAAAAATAATACAATTATTCTTCATCGATATTTTATATTATTGATCATTATTTAACATCAGTGGCGCACACAAGGGGGCGGAACCCCCTCCCCCAAAGCCCTTGATTTTTTTCCGATTGATTATAATTCTAAGTTTATAGTACGCAAAATTTAGTTAAGTATTTGTTATTAATGATTAATTTTATTAATTAATGCTAATTATTTATTCAAGAATTAGTTTTTTGCTGTGTTTTGTTCCCGAAAATCGACAAAATCAAAAGGAACCTGAAACACGATTGGTGAACTTTCGACCCCGGACCCCCCCTTGAAAAATTCCTGTATGTTTAACATCAATTATAAATGCTAATTCTGTGAGGCTTAAAATTACAATTCGCTTAAAACTAATTATAATTTGATCAACGATTTTTTAAAAATCATTTTACGTTTTTGTAAACATTTTCGAGCACTTGGCTTTGCTTCCCTTTTACAATTCAGCTATTATATGAATAATGTTTTATTTTCTTATAAATGAGCTCATTCAAAGAGCGGGCACTTCAGCCAGTATACTTTTAATGTATCAGTGCTGCACAGAATATTTTATAACTAATTAATTAATACTAAATTAAGAACAATTTTAATAAGTATTAATGACGTCCATGAGCTTGTCTTGGAAAGCAAAGTTTTTATATGGAATGCTTATTATTAGAAATTGACCCTCAGAATTCTTTTTCTATATTTAGCAGATATCTATATTTTGTCTTCTAAGTAGCTACCGCATTTTGCAATATGTTCAATTTAAAAGTAGAGAAAGGAAAAATAACATAATAATTATCCTATTATTTTATTTATTTATTTATTTTGCTTAAAAGTAGTATACAAAATTTAATACTTATGTTACTAATTTGTGTGGTTTATAATTAAGATCGCCTATTGTAACTTTAGCGTCAAAGTGCATTATTATTGCATTCAGTACATTATTAATGTATAAGGGGGCGCGAAAAATTGTGAACGAAAAGGGGGCGCCAGTATTGAAAGTTTGAGAAGCACTGATTAGAATATATGCATAAAGTTGTTTTAAGGACATTTTGACAAAAACATTTATTTAAATACAATATTTTGGCAAAAATTAACTTAGAATAATCTTTTTCCAAATGTTCTCCTTTGTGAAAATGCTTCTATCAGAATAATATTTTTGCCTTTATATGGCTCAGAACTCTGTTCAGAGGCTCAACTAGAATTTTTGAAATGCATAACTTAGAAGTGGGTTTATTCATATTTTACGACAACAGAGGGGAGCAATTTTAAGACAAAACGCGACTAATTATTTCAATTGGTGGTAACTCTGAAAATAATGTGATTTTTCAAAAATTCTAGTTTAGCCTTTGTAGAGAGTCTGAGAGCTATATACAGGCAAAATATTATTATAATAGAACCATTTTTCACAAAAGGAGAACCTTTGGAAAAAGAGATTATTCTAAGTTAATTTTTTGCCAAAATATTATATTTAAATACATTTTTTTGTCAAAATGTCCTTAAAACAATTTTATGCATGTATTCTTATCTAAATGACACTAAATATCATGAAAATTATCCATTTATGCACTTTTTTAAAATCACGTTTCCGAACGTAGTCGGATACCTTAACGCAAAAAACCGTTGAAAAGACGGAATTATTTATGATGCTCTGAATTGGTCACACTATTTTTGAATTACGAAATAAAAATAGCGTTAAGAGCACGTAGTAAAATATCTTAGAAATAATTTCAGAATTTTCACAGTGAATATTTGTGATTGATAAATCCTGAAAGTTCAATAAAACTCTCACAATACAATGAAACATCTAGAAGGTTACCATTTGCTGAAATAGAGCAATTTTTTCCTGATATGAAAATATCAATACATAAAATGAACTTAATGAGTCGCTTTATAAAGCACCATACTTTTCCGTTATAACTTTAGAAATTAAATGAAATTTTTCACAATCAAGTATAACATATAATGTTATTCAGAATCAATGTATTTACTGGTTTCTCATTGACTAAAAGAACAATGTTAACCTGATTATTCTCTTTAGAAAAACATTTAAAAAATTTAAAAATACTATTTATTTGACCTAGTTTATTTATAATATATACTTACGCATTATATCAAGGCAAATATTTTATATTCTTAATCAGTTTACGTTTTATTATATAAGACTGCAATAAATTTCGGCCATTCAGTGGTTATTTTTAACTTAATTTTTATAAAAAAATTTTAGTAATTGTGGGAATCGTCTATAATTTAGACCAGTTTGAAGAAAATATTGAAATAGTTGCGAACACACACGCACACAATAATAGCTTAATACGACCATACTAACATCATAACTTCAGGAAGAAAATTGTTCTAAAAATAATGGTGTTAAAAATAAAAATTGTACCTTTTAAGCTATTGTTAGAAATTTATATAGGAGTTAAATTAATACCCACTATCCAAATCATCAATATGCAATTTACAGAATGTATAACAGTTGGGGGATTCGTTTTCTATTGAATAAGGTGTGACGCTTGCCACAGTTATAAAAAAGTAAATAATTCAGATATTATTTATTTCTGATCACATCATACTTCAAAAAAAGAGAAAAATATTTTTTTTTCGTTTGTAATCGTAAAAAATTATAATATTTCAACTATTAATATTTTTTCCACTGAAAGAGTGGTAACATAAACAAGCATTAGCAAATAACGTCTTTATTTTTCTACAAGTTAGGACAGTAAATAAGTTATTATATTTTATTATAATTTAAATTGAGTATATGTATGCATTTTATGTATTGATAAAACAAATAATGCTATTGCTAAATTCAGTTCTTTTATCTTCAGGAAATTTTTAGAATATCTAAACATAACAAAAGATCAAATTAAGCTGGGTTCATCAATTGAATAATAAAGTGTGGATTAAACTCAATACAGAATTCAGTATAAATATTATATTTTCATTTCTCACTAAATACGTATAAATTTTTTTTTATGAATAGCTATTCCCATTTCTTTTGCATTGAGAAGTTAAAAATATAACTTTTTGCTAACTTTAAAATATTTGTGAAATAATTATTCAACTTTTCGGAGATATATAAGTATTACAAGAAATTACCACAATGATTCGCAATTCTTTGATATACTTTTTGTGTTAAGATTAAAAAGTCACGTTATTTTTTTTATTGTTGTTAAAATCCAAATCTGTTATCAATGCCCTTTCAAAGACTATAAAAAGAAGTTAAGAATGAAAGAGCACAACAAGCTATTCAAAAAACAGAAAAATTACATCAATCTTCCGTGAATAATTACTAAATCCAAATCCATATTCCACAAGATTATCGATAGCCAGTAGACCGTAACAATAAAGAATAAACAGTCCGTCATTTTAACAGCAGGTGTCAATGATCTTTTCATTTTTCTTCTTAACATTTCTGAAACAGGCATGAGAATCAGTCAAGCATTAAAAGTAAAATCTGTAACTACAAAAAATCGTCAAAAAGAAAAAGAAAATCGCAAACAAATTCAAAATGTTATATTTTCCTTCAAATCAGGCAATCGTTCAGATTGCGCTGATTTACGAATATTCTTATCGAATGATAGACTTGCTTTTGTAGTTTTAGCACACACACTTCTTGTGGGTAAATTTGATTTTGTAAGGTAAAAACACACAAAAGAAAGCATACGTCATGAATTAATACTTCAGTACTTTTTCTTTCTATGTATTTCAAGCATATTTTTTCCCTCAGTAATGTATGAAGTATTCTTTATGTATTTGATCAGAACGTAAAAATACACAGTTTAAGTTTGTAATTTATTTATGCAGCAAAATATGTCACTGATTACATCTTATCATTTACGCCTACGTCTTCTGAAACAAGAAATTTGGTTAAAGTTATTTTAACATTTTGATTCTTTAATTTTCATCTCTGTCTGAAGGATATGTTCATTTTACTCTTCATTTATATCCAACTTTTACAACAATGCTTGTGTGGTACAAAATATTGGAGTACATAATTTCAGTACACAGAACATATTTCTGGCACTACAAGGTCAATAAGCTATAATTATCTTCGTAAAATTATTTAGAGAACAAGTAATATAAAAAAATAAGTCAGTTCCTACTTAGGTCAACAAAGCAAAAATTAATTTTAGTTACTTTTTATTAAATAAATACAATTAATATAAATATGACAAAATCAAAATATTAAGTGGCAAAATAGAAAGCAATTTTTTCCTTTCAACGTATGATGTTAGACTATTATTTTTGTTTTGTTATTATTTACTCATTCATATCAATCACATTCTTAAAAAGAAATTCTTAAAACACGTTAGGCCATCCCAGGTAGGACTCGAACCCACGGCATTTGAATTAGAAGTCCAACGCGCTATCCATCGCACTACATGGACACAACGAATACATTTCCTTTTTTATATATGGTGTTGTTAATATTAATTAAGTAATACTTACAAAATGTATTAACATCAAGTGTCATCCACTACAAGTTTAAGAAATGTTTCTGAACTTGAGTGAATGCATAAAAAGTATTTTTATTTAAGATTGAAAATTTGAACAAGATATATATATATATATATATATATATATATATATATATATATATATATATATATATATATATATATATATATATATATATATATATATATATATATATATAAAGCTTTTGGAAAAAGCTTTTTATAAAGGAAATTTTGCTTTATGTATTCTTTAATTTTTTTAACTACCTTAATGAAGAGAAATGTATTATGCTGAAAGGGAGAACGAAATGGGAAAGTACAAAGTGTGGTATTGAAAACTTCAGAGGTGTTCTAAAACATATTTCTGATCTAAAATCAATACATAAAGACTAATGCGTCACTTTACGCTGGTGTTTGGAATATAAATATTATATTTTCGATTTCTGTAAATTGATGAAGAGTTCCGTGAAGATTTTTGAAAATATAATAAATCTTATTGTTCTTGTAACGTCAATGGTGATCATGTACTAACTTGGTGTGCAAAAAATTAAGGACGAGACGGTTTTTTCAATATAACTTTGTACAAAAGCTTTCCAAATCAACACATTTAATATCGTAAGATCCCAATACGTAAGGACATGTGTAATGTAAGCAACACTTACTAAAAGAGAAATCAGAGGGATAAAAAGAAGCTTGATTGAAAAAGTAGCATGGAGCCAATGCGACTGAAGGCCGAAACATCCCTGTGATGGGTGTCCAGCAAGAAACATCCGGTCTTTAGTAGGGGATATGATCTCTTCTGACTGCTAGGCAGGTTTCACAGCGTCTGCCAATGAGTGATGTGTCAATTAGTTGTTGAGGCATTGCTGTCAATTCGTCTTGCAGCGCCAATCGAAGCTCCCGAATCGTTACTGGTGGTAAGGTACGAGCTGCAAAGCGTCTGCCCTAGAAAATCCCATACATGCTCGATGGGATTGAGATCCGGAGATCGTGCCGGCCAATCCATACGTTCAATATCCTCACTCTCTAAGAGCTCTTCGGCAGCTACTGTGTGATGACATGGTGCATTGTCGTCCATGAAAAGGAACTGCAGTCCCATAGCGCCTCTAAAAAGACGCACATATGGACGAAGAATCTCGTTACAATAACGGGTCCCGTTGACTGAACCTGCATCGAAGATGTGAAGGTCTGTCGACTACCATGCATGATGCCTCCCCAAACGAGAACATCGCGACCTTCATACCTGTCCCTTTCAATGATGTTCGAGGGATGATTGCGGCTTCCCCCGCTCTCTCCAGATGACTATGCGATGAGAATCGCTACTCAAACTGAATCTGCTCTCATCTGTAAAGAGTACTCGTCCCCATTCATTGTTCTCTCCAATTCCGGTGTTCCGGCACCACAGAGAACGCCTTCTCCGATGGGCAGGCGTTAAAGGTACACACCGTACAGGGCGTCGTGCAACAGACCACCACCGTGCAGTCTTCTGGCCACGGTAAAACGCGATATCGGTCGTCCAGTCGCCTGTGTCGTATGTCTAGCGATTTCTCCCGCTGTCTGCCGCCTGTTTCTTCTGGCCTGTAAGACAATGTACCGGTCATCTGCAGGTGTGGTTCCTCGTGGACGACCACTACTGAACCCCCGGATAGCTGTTCCTATAGTTTGAAATTGTCTCCAAAGACGTGAAACGATGCTGTGAGCAATTCCGAACTCTGCAGCCACACTTGTCACACTGTGGCCTTCCTCCAACTTTCCAATGATTCGACCTCGGTTAAAATCATCCAGATGTCGTCTAACAGATTGATTATTCGCCATTTCTCGCTGAGGCAGCAACTCGGTGTGATTTTAACTGCTATACGGCGTGCAATCTCTTTGCCAGAAATACTGATCTTACACCGACAACATGCTTTATACTATTCAGACACTCCCCCATTACGTCTACCTGCATATCTGCGCATGTGCTACCGTACATCACCTTACTTAATCTCCTGATTGGTCTTTCTGTCCGCTCTGCCTCTTCGTTCAGCTGATACGCTAATTTTTCGACTTCGTCCTTAATTTTTTGCACACCAGTGTAGTTTACAGATGATATAGCGTGTAATCTTTCGCTAAACTTTTTAAAATTTTTGAAGTGTATTTTAATATACCTCCCAAGGGGGCACATGTCTAGAGGAGGAATAAGATAAAATTTTATTTTTGCTGGACAATGACATTTTTGTTATTACTTCTGATTTTTTATAACTTAATTTATTATAGTTCAATGGATTTAGCTCTTAACAACTAATTTGTATTTGAACTAATATCATGCCAACTTATTTGTATTTAAACTAATATCATGGCATCTTATTGTATGATTAGGATTTAGGATTATTTAATGTGAACCAAAAATCATCAAAATCAAATAATTATTGTTACATTCAGATTTTATTTGAAATTACACCTTATAACATTGCTTTAATTTTCCTATTAATTAAATTGTTTTATGTTCATATTATGAACGATGAATTACAAATTATATTTAATATTTCGAGTATGGAATACATAAACTCTTAAATTTAAAAAGAACATTATATCCACTCTGAAATACAGGGTGTCCCCAAATTTCATGTACAAATTGGAGGGGAGATAGAGAACCTCCTGAGGAGCTCTAACCACATAGGAAAGCATGGGCAAAAACGTAACCCAAACGAGATAAAAGAGACAGAAGGACAGTAAAGACACAACACAGAATGTATTGTAAAACGCTTTATTACACACAAAAAAACAATAATAAATAAAAAGCATGATATAAAAGCATCACAGGAGGTGTTCGAAATTGCGGTCATTGGCATGTATGCACTCAAGACACCGACGCGACATGGATTGGTGAACATGTTTGAAAATACCAGAGCGTTTCACGGATCGTAGCAGCAGCTATGGGTATTCGTGCCACCAGGTTCATTTCAGAATTGACGGACAAACTCATGGCACCCCAGAGAAAAAACTCCAGATGAGATAAATAAGAGGATCTGGGAGGCCAAGCGATAGGACTACCACGACTGTTGGAAATACCTGGTCCAAATGGTCATGTACACACCTTCCACAAGGAGATGGCACCCCGTCCTGTTGAAACCCCATGCGGCGCCAAACAGGTGTGCGGACATCGTTAAGCAGTTTCGGGAGCACTTCCTGTAGAAAGACGAGACACTTGTCAAAGTCCAGTCGAGGCGGTAAGAAGTAGGGGCCGAGTAAACTGCGCCCCACGATACTTGCTTACACATTAACAGTGAAGCGTTGTAGTGGGGCTCGTGATCGGGTGCTCTGGGGGTTGTTAAAAGGCCACATATGTGCGTATTGAACACCCCTTCACGTGAAAAGATTGTTTCATACAAAACAACAAGGAACTAGTAAAGTCAATGTCAGCCGCACTTTAGTTAACAAATCACTGTGCAAACGCGACACATCGTAGATGATCTTCTGTCTGTAATAACTGCACTCTTTTTACATGAAATGGATGTAAGATTTCACTCTGCAGTACACGATTGACGATTGCTTAAGATCTTCCGGTTGCAACGGCAAGAGCCCGTACACTGGTACCGAGATTTCGATCCACAGCATGCAACATGCCCTCTTCGAATATAGCTGTTTACGTGCTGTTTACGGCCACCTAGTACCTTCAATAGTGGTCCTGAAAGATTAATCTTCCACTGGGTTCTGATACAGTCGAGTGAATGTTTGATGATTCGGTTCGTTGGATATCTTTCTACACAGAACCAAAAAGCAGCACGTTCATTTCCGTAGGCTAGCTGTATATGAACATCTGCCAATTCGGCGTTCGTATAAAGATTCATGGTCATCGCACGCTAATAGTTTAAAAATGGAAATTGTTACCTCCATCGCCCCTTAATCTCCCGAAATGTCACTTTAAGGTCAGTTTTCCCCAAACACATTTTGTAGCATATCTTTACCTCATGAAAGTAATTTTCTTACCAAATTTAAAGACTGTATGTCAAAGAATTTAAAAACAAAAATAATTATCTATTATTAGCCACTTAAGGCCTCACTACTCCACTCGGGGACACTTTTCGTAAAACCCATTTTGTAAAGGTTCTCTACTTCATGAAAGAAATCTGCTTTCCAAATTTCAAGACTGTACTCGCTCGTCCAATAGTTTAAAAATGGAAGTAATTACCTATAATACCCTTTAAGCACCACAACGTCATTGGAGGTCGATTTCAGTAAGAACTATTTTGTAGCATATGTCTACTCCATGAAAGGAATCTGCTTACCAAATTTTTCAAGACTGTTCGCTTAATAGTTTAAAAATGGAAATAATTATC
>BMAU01017809.1:902500-1120741 GCA_019973935.1 Trichonephila clavipes | reverse complement strand
AGTGAATTCTTTCAAAGCGGTCAAAAACCTTACCCCAGTGTTTCTCAAACTGTGGGGCGCGCCCCCCTGGGGGTGCGATAAACTTACAAGGGGGGCGCGAGCATATCGAAAATAAAAGATTAAAAAAAATTATTTACTGGAATGAAGTAAAACAAAATACTTTCTGACATAATAAAAAAAATACACATTTACACTGATATAATTTATATATCTGCAATAATACGTCATAAAAAATTAAAGCTACTTCTTTTCAAACCAAAATGAGAAAAACAAAACCCAAACCCATAATCGAAAAAAAATTTTAGGAAGGTAAAAAATTCATGACTGTTATATATTTGTCATCAGATGTAGGCAGCAGAATGTAGCTGCTGCGGTTTGACCTTCGAACTTACTTGTACGCTTAGTTACGTCCCTGCTCTTATGTGTATTTGTTTTTTCATTTAGGGAAGTTGCAAATAAACTATTTCTGCTGCGATTTTTTCCTTGTAAAATATTTTTATGATTTTTGGAAAAGCACAGAGAACTCTTTGAAGGATTACTTGGCCAAGATTTATTTGTATGAGTTATTCCCAAACATATAAAAAAGCGTAATGAAAAAAACGTTTAACATAATTTTTTTTGGACATCCATATTGTAATAAATACACTTTTATTCCGGAGCTTTCACGCCGAGCACAGAGTGCACGAAATCGGTAATTCTGGCAAAACTGTTTAATTGTTACCAATGGCTCTGACACACTGTCCTCCTGTTTCACAGTCTTAACGTGTGAACTAAAATATATTTGTCACATATCTCCCTCTTTTTTGGGAGTGACAAACGTTTTTTTTTACAATCTTAAGGTACTTGTTTTGACTGAGTTCCCGGTGTGATAACTTTTTTTCCGAAATATTTTCTTTGTTCTTGAAAGTAGGTGAGTATATTTTCTCTTAATTAAATTATTCACTGGAATTACGATTTTTATTGTGTACTATAAAAATAATTATGAAAAAAGAGATTGGGGTGGCTCAATAACCCCACTCGACCATTAGTATCGAGTGCGTGCCTGCTCCAGGTTTAAAACATGTTGAAGTCTTTTCACTTTAAATATTAAAAATAATACAATTATTTCTCATCGGAATTTTATATTATTGTTCATTATTCAACATCAATTCTAAATGCTAATTCTGTGAGGCTTAAAATTACAGTTCGCTTAAAACTAATTATAATTTAAGCAATGATTTTAAAAAATCATTTTACATTTTTGTAAACATTGTTGCGCACTTGGCTTTACTCCTTAAAATTCAGCGATTATATCAATAATGTTTTATTTTCTTATAAATGAAATCGTGCAAATAGCGGGTATTTCAGCCGGTATACTTTTAATGTATCAGTGCTGCACAGAGTATTTTATAACTCATTAATTAATGCTAAATTAAGAACAAGTTTAATAAGTATTAGCGACTTCCATGGGCTTGTCTTACAAAGCAAATTTTTCAAAGGAATGCTTATGATTAGAAATTGATCCACTGAGTTCTTTCTAAAAAAAAAGCTGATATCTATATTTTGCCTTCTTTGCCACCGCATTTTGCAATATATTCCAATTTAAAAATTAGAGAAAGGAAAAATAACATAATAATTATCCTATTACTTAATATTTTTTTGCTTAAAAGCAACATTTACAAAATTTAATACTTATGTCATGAATTTGTACGGTATATAATTAAGATTATTGCTTTAGCGTAAAAAAAAGTTCATTATTATTGCATTCAGTACATTATTAATGTATAAGGGGGCGCGATAAAAATTGTGATTGATAAGGGGGGCGCCAGTTTTGAAAGTTTGAGAAGCACTGCATTACCCAATAATTCGAAATGTTCATTTATAGTTTTAGTAAATAAAATAACGTCGTCTATATAAACCAAAGCTCCGTTGTGCAATAAATCTCCCAAAACCTCTTGTGCAATGGACTGAAATGCTTTAGGCGAGCTTTTTAAACCGAAACAAAGTCTATTAAATTCGTATTTGTCACCGTCGGGAGTAGAGAATGCCGTCTTATGCCTGTCTGCAAAGTGAAGTGGAATTTGATTAAATGCTGACTTCATGTCTAATGCCGAAAAATAGTTAGAACCCGAAATTTCATGCAAAATGTCGTCCAATGTTGGAATAACGAAGTCCTGAGTCAAAGTTATTTCGTTCAGTTTCCGAAAATGTAAAACAAGGCGCCATTTTTCTTTTTGTTTAACAAACAAGGCCGGAGTATTGTACTGGGAATTAGACTTTGAAATAATCCCTGTGCCTTCTCTAAATCAAATATCTGATGTCGAAATTCGTTTCTTAAATTAAATGGAATCTTGTAAATCGGACATTTAATGAGATAATCATGTTGCAGATTAATTCTATGATGCTCAGTAGCGGCCGCAGATAATTCTACCGTAGAGCGAGCGAAAGCACTTTTGTGCGAAATTAAAAGTTGAAATAATCTATTTTTTATTTTGCTGTCCAAACCTGAAAGGTTAAAATCCTTCTCCGTGAGTGGGGGTAGAATATCTTGAGAAATGGGAAAATCGGAATAAAAGTCTTCGTAATTATTGACAGTGATTATTTTCATGCTTTTGTTGAGGGTGACAATGTTATCAGAATCGTTTCTAATATTTATTATGGCGTCAATTGTTTGGGGATCGATATTAATTTGCGAAGTAGTTAAGTGGATGTTTTTACTTTTCAACTTTGCTGAACTCTGAATAGTAGCCGAAGACGTAGAATTAGGTAGTGTTGAGACGTGAATACGAACATTTGTTACTAAATGAGGACCTACACACGTTTTGTGTTTTAAAAATCCATGAATAAAATTAGTCTGTACGGCACGCGAAGGAAGCGAAAAATTGATAAGCGGAATTGAAAATTTATTAATTAATAAACGGTTTTTTCCCATGTCTAAAACTGCATCCCATAATTTCAAAAAATCGTATCCCAAAATAGCGCAATAATTATCATTAATATCTTGCTTAGTTATTAAGAAATATGTTGAAAATGATATTCCCCCAGTGACATTTGTATTTCATAACAACTGATAATTTCTACTGTATCTCCGCTGACCGCTTTAATTTGAATTGAAACATTAAATTCTTTAAAATTTTCGTTTTTTATTTTAGTGAAAAGTGAATTGGACATTAATGAAACGGACGCACCTTTGTCAATTAAAATTCTGAATCTAGAGTTCTGCACGCTAGCGTCAACTATTGGTAGATCAAATATTTCGTCTCTAGTTTTTATAGAAGAAAGCCGTTTTCATACCAATTGTGTAATATCTAAAATCGGCTTTCTCCGCGGAAGTTTAAATTATCGTTTCTCGTATTGCGTCTGAAACCAGCTGTATTTCCTCTGCCACGGGAAGTTCTTTGAGGAGCGGCCGCCGAATACCTGGGGACTGTGTAATTGTCGCGAAAAGTAGAGTCGTGGAAATGGACGCGTCGTTGGTCGAAAGAATGAGTGTTTGGGTGGCGAAAGACAGAAAATTCACCCGCGGCATTTCCCCAGGGGGGTTGGTAATGCGATTGGCGCTCCTCCGCCCTTCTTCTCCTACATTCTGTTTGCCTATGTCCCTCTAAGCCACAATAAAAACATTTAAAGACAGTCTCCCTTCTGCGGAAAAGACCCCCACCTGTTTTGCGAGCCGTAACTGAACTGGCCTCTTGTAAACGCTCGACCCTTAAATTTATTTCATCTTACTTGTTCGTCAATGCCGAAATGACCGATGTTTCTGTGTGTAAAGGCGACAAAACCAGTTCTCTCGTCATTAGCTATTTGATTAAGTTTAACGTTTTGCTCTTCTATCAGCGCAGCGTTTATCGATTCCTCCAGATTATTGGGGTGTCGCGCCAAAACAAATCTGCGAATATCGTTTCGCAGCCCACTGATAAAACGGGACTGTAAAAGTTGATCATTAGCGTTTCTTGCTGCCGTGTTTTGAGCCGAATTACTTGACTGGAATATCTGTGACCCTAGTTTGTTGATACGTGCTGCGAATTCTTGCGCGCTTTCGAAGGAACCTTGAATGCATGATGAAAATAGTTGAAGCCGTGTGGACAACGGAACGGTACTCTCAAATCTCGAAATGAGAACTCTAGCGATATCGTTGAATTCTGTTAAATTACTGTGAGTTGGATCGGATAAAAAAGTTCTTCAGCTATTCCCGCTAATTTTAGTTTAAGAATAGTTACCTTCTCGGCGTTCGACCAATTACCTAAATTTGCAACATCTTTGATTTTCTCCAGGAACCTACGTATTCCCAACGATTCAATTCCGTCATACTTTGGGATCAAATCAATTAGATGAAATTTTTCAGACGCTGTCTGCGTCAAAAGGGGGTCGGATTGTCGCTTACGTGGCATGTTCAAAAGTTAAAATAAAATTGCTAACGAGATTAAATTGCAACAGAAACAATTAAATTCAAACTAAAACAACTGAATTCAAGCACTCGTGCAGGGTAGGACAAAATTCATGATCTCAGAAAATTAAATAAAACTTTTAACCAATCGACTTTCGCGTAAATACATGTATAAAAAAATCAACATCGATATAAAAGAAAAGCACCAGTACCTGTCACATCGTCAGCACCCTCTTGGAGAAGTTGTTGTTTGCAACATCCCCAAGTATCTAAATAATAAAAAAAATACTGCGAGAAAAAAAATTCACAACTGGAAAAATTGAGTGATAAATACAATCAAAACACATTGGCACACAATAAGAAATTATTACATGTTTAACAGATGAACTAAGATTATTATTCGGTGATCTAACATCTCGTTTAAATTCAATCCCTCAAAGAAATAAAAAAAAATTTGAATAAAATTAATTTTACCTCACAACATCGTGTCTACGAAAAGAAAAGGTCACGGCACCAGATGGTGCAAAGGAAAAAAATTTTGACGGCTGGTCACGGCACTAAATGATGCGACGCTATTTTAAACTTAATAAATCTATTAAATCTTTGAACCCAGATTACTAATTTCACATCGCATCATGACTTAAGTTAAAATTAAACACTAATCTTCTATAGACAAATTACTGTACACTAAATTAATAGTCCGATCGTATAGTGGTAAACAATTATATTTATTGATTAACATACTGAAACAACGTTAAAATTTACAAGGGTGGTACTTATCTGAGAAGAAAAGAGTGGACGAGGGGTTGACCCCGTGCAGGGAGTTCTCTTTCCAGTCGGGAGGTTTTTCTAGCAGACGTAAGAGGGAAAAGGCCCAAGAAATGGCGTGTACGTGCTTTTTAAAGCTGACCGCACCACTTCGAAAAGAATCCGCTACGGATTCATTACCGTCAAATCTACCACCCTGATTGGACTCAACAGTTCGCGCAAGAACACAACCTTGCCGGCCATAAGGTCCGTTGAACCTGGACGCACCCACATTCCTGTGTAATCCCTATTTCCTGTAAACAGGGCAAATGCAAAAATTAAAACTGTATCTCAGGGACCGGCGGCCTCCCATCAGTAGTTACTCGTACGATAAACCACATTCACAAACATGCATACCAATTAACACATTTTTTTTAAATCACTCAAACAGTTTAAGCAATATACAAACTGAATATTTAACAATAATAGATTTCTTCATGTAATAATAATCACAAAGCAAAATTATCACAACCACATTTTGTTTCAATTTTTAACCTAGTTATTGTTATTATAGAATCCTTTTTTACGTATTGTAAATAATCATTGAATATCCTCTAAACCTTTTTAAAATTCCCTATTTTAAATGGACTTCTAATGGTTTTTATAAGCAACTGTAGAAATTTGTTTCAATGTGAGATAAATAATTTTTTTTTCTTTGAATAATAATGCTAATCGAAAATGTTTGTGGAAGATTATGGTGCACTCGAGTCATCAAAAAACTTACACAATGATTTTTATCAACTTGTAAAAATACTCTAAGAAATTGGTGATAATAATGGTTATTTTCGTATATAATTCTAAAAGTTGTAATAATAATAGCAAGCGTAATAATTTTTATTACTTTATTTTACGTGGACTATTTGTGGCTCTGGTACTCTCGGCAAAATTAAATTACTGTAATATTTAGTGTCCGCGCGCGCGGACGATATCTTGAATTGAATAAACTCAAGCGTCAAAATTTGGTAGCGGTAGCCACTACTTGATGATGCCACCAATGAAATGGCTCCCATATTTGGAGACTTACCGTGTCTGCAAAGATTATTCTGCCAAAATGCAGCCCATTTGAAAGATACCTTTCAGTCTGACATTTAAGTTTTCAAAAGCATCTGAGTTTTCAGCCGTTTTCATACGATGTCAAGGTTTTACGTTGATGTGATGTGGAAGCACTGGAGTAGCTAGTTCTAAGCGGGCCCTTATCAAAATTCTTTGGAAGCTCTTTTTTGACTCCGAAGAATAAATGCTGACGCATTTTGAGGCTTCTAAAGCTTGGAAACCTGTATCATTGATACGGTGGTAGCTACGCCTCTGCTTACTCCACTTTCAAAGAAAACGGCTCATATAATTATCACACTTATAACAGTTGTAGCATTCTAACTAGAAGTAACTTTTGAGGAGTACATTTGTGCACCTCCGGTTGTTATTCGGTTCCAGATGCAAAGATATTCAAACTGAAATTTTGCGTGTAATGTTATTTTTTACAACAATGACGGGCTTATTTTGTTGATTTATTGTTATACACTTAACTCTAAGTAAGAATATATATATGTCATGATGTTTATATTGCAGTCAACTATTTAAGAAAAATTTAGAAAAACATAAAATTTTCGAATAGTAATTTGCTTTTATCTTATCATGTATTGTGCTATTTTGAGATTGATTTGGTTTTATTATAACTGGCCATAAATTTTAAAAAAATTACTAAAATCTAAGTTTTAACTTATACACATATATTTTAAGAAACTTATAATAATTATTGTTGTATTCCGATTTAAAATATTTGATTTCGGAAAAAATACAGGAAATTATGAATCAAAGGGATTGTATTTCGGAAGATTCATGTAAAGGGAATTCTGTAGATGCAGTTTTACATGATAAAGCTGATCGTCACGAGGGAGGTCGTGTTAGAAGTACGACGCCTGCAGAAGACAGATATATCATCCTATCAGCAAAAAGGGACAGGCGCACCACAGCTCAGCAGGTGGCAAATCAGTTTCTTGCTGCCTCAGGAAAGCAGATCTCCCGAAAAACTGTTGCCAGACGTTTGAGGGGAGGAGGACTATACGCACACAGACCTGTTGTGTGTGTCCCATTGACCAGACAGCACCGTACTGCCCGTTTTCAATGGTGTCGTGAGCATCACAATTGGACTGAACAGGACTGGGCATGCGTACTATTCTCAGATGAGAGTAGATTCAGTCTGTCATCGGATTGTAGACGCAAACTGATCTGGCGCGAGAGTGGTACTGCTTATCGTCCAGAAAATATCCAGGAAAAGGACCGATATCCGACATGCAGTATCATGGTGTGGGCCGGCATCATGATCAATGGCCGCACGCGCCTACATGTGGTTGCGAATGGGACTATGACGGGCCAACGATACATCGATGAAGTTCTACTTCCTCATGTTCGTCTTTTCCGTGGTGCTGTCGGTGATAAATTTGTTTTTATGGACGACAACGCAACATGCCATCGAACACTCGCTGTTCAGGATTGCCTAGACAGCGCGGGTATTCAACGTCTCGTATGGACAGCGCGTTCTCCAGATCTAAACCCCATTGAAAATGTGTGGGATGCTTTGGGGAGGCAAGTTGCTGGTCGAAACTATCCTCCGACAAACAAGAACACCCTCATCCGTGCACTCACAGAGGAATGGGATAAATTGCCTCAACAGCTGCTGGATAATGTTGTGCAAAGTATGGTACGACGTGTGGAATGTTGCATCATACTCCACGGTGGACATATCTCGTAGTGATACCTTTCTTTAAGGTGCCTGCTGACTTTTAGATGCATTGTTCCATTTCTCCGTACGCAGATCAAATGAACATTTTTTTTCTTTCAGATGTTTCACAGCTTTTGTACTTTCCAGAACAATAAATATTCTTTATTCTAATGTCTGAACAGTGTGGCAACTATATTTTATCCTACGAGGCCTCATGTCTCGCTTAATGTTATGCTACATAGCAATTTGTGATCCGTCTTTAGCAATTGCCCTCTTTTCTTCGATTTTTGCTCGTGTTTTGCTTTCCCTCCTTATATATATATATATATATATATATATATATATATATATATATATATATGCAATCAGACCACCATTTTACAAATCTTTCTACATTGCAAATTTTTCCTGGAACCTAGAACAGAAAATATTGAAGAGGAATCGCTATTTAACAAATTTTCCACATAATGAACTTTTCTTCTGGTTTTAGCGACTTCGTTAAATAGAGGTCCGACTGTATGTGTGTGTATATATATGCTAAAATACTATAAATCTAAAGAAGCAAATCAAATATAGGAGTATAAATATATGCCAAAAGTTAAGTATATATATATCATCAGTTCCAGTTTTTGTTCTGGATAGACTGTTTCTTTCCCTCAGTTTTCAATTCAGCCCCGACTGATCAATTTTAAGATTTTTAAACGCTTGAATTTGTATTAAAATGTGTATGTAATATAACTATCAATAAACCTGATAAAGGTTTAGAAAGTAAATAGTGTATCAAATATATTTTCATCCATGCTCCCCGCAAAATTAGTATCATTTTGTGAGCAAACAAAAATTTTAAAATCTGCCTTTTTACTCAATGAAATTCCCTAGATGTTTCGATAAATAATTTAAAAAGGCAGTTTGTAACGAAATCTACAGAAAAAAGTACTTCGAAGGAATAAATAATTATTCTGAAGAAAGAAATTATTAAAAATTCGAATACAAAAGAATTTGCTTAGTTTATAATAAATAAATGTCACACTATCTTTATTTTGCAGATGCTGTTACTGTCTCAATTTTTCATTTTCAACTTTATCATATACACAGAGGAAAAACTCTTTCCCCAAATTAAAAGTTTTTTTAATTTTTTATTTATTTATTTATTTTGAACTAAAGAAAAAAATTGTGTTGGCATGGAAACAATGTTACAATTCAAGATTTTATAAATTAAAAATCTCGGAGAAAAAAATTCACATTTGAAAAATAATTACTAAAATTAACCTTCCTTTACTGACTCATAGGCGTTTGAAAATTAACCAGTCTAAGGTGAATCAATTACTAATTATTAAGGTTGTTACTAAGAGATAATTATTAATAAATACGTGAAAACTCATTTGCTGCTGAAGTGCCGATTATGTGCGTTAAAAATTTTAATTATTGTATTTAAGGTATTTTATTTGTACAACCGATTTCTTGTTTATGGAATTGTTATATTGTAGTTACATAAATATAAACAAATATTAAAAATCTCACTCAAAATTTAGGTTTAGAAAAATAAGAAATATCGCGAGATTGTTTATAAAAATATTCTCTCCCCCCCCAACAGTTTGTGGGCTCATTCCCTTCTTCAAATTGCTCATTCAATTAAATAGCTCATAATAAAGACAAGTATCCGAAAAATTTTTGAAAAAAGATTAAACAAATAATAGTTTTAAGTATTAGTACTTACGTTATCCACATAAATCATGATCTTGGAACTTTGATCAGACAGTGCTAATTTGCAACGAAATGTGATTACTTTAAAAAACAAAATACTTCTTATTAACGAAGCTTGATACAAAGATAGAAATTGATTTGGACAGATATTCCTACCCACAGCTAGCTGGAAAAATTCTCACCAATCCAACGAAAGCGTTAATCTTTTTCTCATATTACACTCTTACCCAACGAACATCCTTCGTTAGGAAGTTCGGGGTGAATGATCGCAAATTGTCACAGTAGGGTCAGCTAACGATGTCCGAGGTTAAAATCTACAGTCAAGTCAAAAATAACTACCTCATAGATAATTGAAGCCCAGTGCGATTCCCGGGAAATCCCGGGAACGAAGTATAATTCCCGGGAACGAAGTATAATTCCCGGGAATAGAAAAAGTATAGAAATCTTATGATTTCCCGGGAAAGAAACCCTAGCTGCAATGTCATCCAAACGAAGTAGAACTGATTCTTCTGCACCAAACACAACAAAAGAAAACTGAACATTAATTTCAATACAAAAACAAAAAATTTTGAATTTGCAGAGAAGCTTAATCTAACGGAATTGACGGCCACAGGACAGTTATGAAAAGTAAAGGAAAAAGTTCTCCACACTGTGAATGAGTTGAGTTAATATTAACGTCGCACTGTTCAGCTACACGAGGGCTTTTGGCGAAACTCACACTTTTTTTCAATTCAACCATTGTTCGTAAACATTCGGGTATTATCACTGAAATGGAAACTGTGCTAAAATTATGGTGATCAAGCATTCAAAAAAATCAAGAATTACTAGCGTGCTACGATGAAATTTTGCGGGAGAAAAAAATCTTCGAGCTGGCGGAGAACTTAGTTAGATTTTATGAAACCTACACGAAAAAACTTCTGCTTGCGATTTTGAATTTGTGTTATCTGAGATTTTATTATACCTTTTTTCTAAATTATTGTGTGTTTTCATTTATCTCTCTGTTAAAACTAAAATAAATTTATAAGCGAAATGATAACCCAATACAACCACAAGACTAATATGATTTTATATATATATATATATATATATATATATATATATATATATATATATATATATATATATATATATATATATATATATATATATAGCTGATATTGTTTATTTTATAATCAGGGCTAACGACAGGCGTACATCTAGCACATTGCGATGATGAATTTCGTGGGCCTCGTTCTGACCTTTGCCGATCAGGTGGCATCAGCAACAATAACAAAAGATTGCCAAACCATGACTTTTGACCCTCTCTCCCGCTATGTGGAGGTTGTGGGAGTATTTAACCAATTTATAAAATGTTAAAGTCAAAATAATAGTGACTGACATTTCAGAGAGTCCCTATAATATTGGTCAAATACAGGTGTCAGCAACCTTTTAGCTGTGGTGTGCAATACCAATCTACCACTTAAATTCAGCTTGCCACCCAGTAGAACACTTTTGGACCAATTCCCGTGTTTATGCATGCATAGTTAGAGATTGATTGAATATTAACGTCGCCCTGTTCAGCTACACGAGGGCTTTTGGCGACGGACCACGTAATTTTGAACCATGGTCAAGTGACGTGGAAGAGTCCTGTGAGCTGGCACCCCCTCTCCTAACTACCACACCAACAGGAGGACGTTTCAGTTCTCGACAGATTTAACGTGCATCGCTGCCCTACACGGCGGGTATTTAGTGGTACTGGGCTCGAACTCGTAACAAGGCAAGCCACGATCCGATACCTATACCTTTCGGCTACCGCGGCCACTACAGAGTTAGAGAATAGAGGTCAATAATATAGATACTTACAGTTTTATTGTATATGTTTTCATCAATTAAAGATATTTCTTAAAACAAATATAATCAGCATAAAATATAACTTTCTTCAACTAAAATATAAAAAAAATTCAAATTGTACATATATAATGCATTGCTAAATATATTTTTTTAAAATAAGCAAAAATAAGAAAAGAATTCAAATTGTACATATATTATGTGTTTTTAAACATCTATTAAATAAGAAATGGACAACACATAAAATATAAGTATTTCCCTTCATTATAGTTAAATAAAAATTTTAAATGTGAACCTACTGCTTGTATCTCTCTACTTTCATATTGCAAAATCAGACGTTTATTTTGCGACTTTCAATTTGACACGATTCATAGAGTATTCAGTTGTTAAACAATTTCTTTACAGACTCGTAAGAAGTTTTCAAATGAGGAAAGAAGTGTTACTTACATATAGATATGCGGAACTATAAAAGCAGAGTACATATACATTTTTTTTGGAGTTATTTTTCAGGTTTTTCCCTAAATGTCCAGAATTCCGAAGACGTTTGTCAAATAACGTTTATTACAAACTTATCAACTTTCATACATTTAAAAATTGACAAATTTATTGAGAAGTGCAGAGTGCCACTGAGAATTGTAGAGCGCGTCATGTAAGTTTCCGACCCCTGGTCTAATAATTGCAATTCCTCTCAAATTGAGATCCGTAAATGTGTTTGTTAAGTATAATCGATTATTGAACTTTTTGTTTTGTTTATGTGAGTTGAATCTCCATATATTTTGGATTTCCAGAAATAAAAATCGGCACAGTATGGAACAGTTGATTATTTTGAGAAATTTTGCGCATTCAAATACTGAAAATATTTTGTTCGTTAATACTTCCAAACTATTTTAATTCTGTGACTCATTACTGTTACAATTATGTAAATTTATTACATAAATCACATTTCTGCTTGATTACGTTTTGAGTTATCATAATTAATTAATTAAGAATGATTTCAAGGCCAATTTTTACTTTAAAAATAGTTTATATAACTTAGAAGCTTTATCATTAATTTTTCCTGTTGAGAAACTGCCATGGCCAAAACATTTTCAGGTTGCTGTGAGAAACAATATTTCGAAGAGATGGAATACCACTGAAAATGATGTATCTAAAAATCAGTCCTCCGCTGATACTGCAATCAAGACTTCCGAATACAAGTATTCTGAATTAAAGTAATACAGATAAAACTAAATATTTCTTTTTGATGTAACAAGCCACATATTACTAAACGTATTGTAGCACTATATTTTAGTATTTTAAAGTCGTACAACAAAAGCCAAAAGCTTCCTAAACTGTCCCGATTTAAAATTGAAGAAAAAAAATCAAATTTTATGAACAAACCTGGCTATTTTTAGCTGAAGTTAGTATCATTATTATTTTGTACATAAATGCTTTGTGTTTTGAAAACTTTTGTGCAAATATTTGATTAGGATTAAACCAAATAGCATGCCGTTGTAACAAATGCTATCAATATTTTGCAAAAATATATTTTGAATTAAGTTAATATGGATTTAAGGAACACAAAGAGAGATCTAGTTATTTTTATTAAAAAAAAATTTAAAGTTACTATTTTAAAAAATTTTGTGATTTTTCCAAGTTTTTCTAGAAAAGTAATTATTAAAAATCAACAAGAGAATATAGATTTTCAAATCCATACTAACTTTTGTTTACAATAATCCAAGAAGCATAAATCACTTAAAATGACAAAAAAATTTCAAAAAGTGAGCATTTTATAAAAATTTGAGAAAACTTCAAAAATTCCTAATTTTTTTAAAATTGTAAAACAATGGCTGGTCAAACTTGACTTTTTACTTTCAGAATTGAATGTTAAGCTAACTCGACTTCGCATTGGTAGTACTCGTTTTACGCACAGGCATCTTTTATTGGGTGCGAATGCCCCAGAATGTCCTTCATGTAAAGTCACATATTCTGTTTATCATATTTTAATAGATTGTCCAAATTTTAGCCATCATCGCATCACCTTTTTCATGCATCTGTTTTAACCTTATCTGACTTGGTGGGAGAATCTCTCCACCAAAATCTATTTGCTTTTCTTTTAAAAATTGGATTTTTATATTTGATTTGATTTGCGTGTTTAATTAGAATTTTAATATATTATATGTATGTATGTGTGCATGCATGTATACATAAGCATGTGTGCATGTCTTTTATGTAATTAAAAAATAAGCCTTTTTCTTTTTTTAACAAGTGTTTGGCGCAGCTTGGCCAAGTTGGCCCTTGCGCTATTAAAATTCAAATTCAATTCAGAATTAAATTAATCTGAATGTAAAACATAAATTATTTTTACCTTTGTGCTGTCTGTAAGGTCTTTGCTGTCAAATATTCACGAAATAATCATAAGTACTATCAATCATAAATATTGTAGTAATATTATTATAAAGCGCAACAAAAATACGTTTTTCAGACTTCGCTCAAATAAAGTGAAATGCATAAGATGGAGGGGGAGTGAGTGTGTGCAGTTTTATGGCGCCAAGCACGTGTTAAAATATCAAACTTTTAAAAACACATATAAAAAAGTAAATGCACACTCGTATATATAGGGGGAGATGAAGACGCCTGTAAGTTCGAAAATCAAATCAATGTTTTCTAAACACATCCAGCTGCCTCGATGCACTATAAGAATAACAGTGATGAATTTTTTAACTTCCTATAATCAGATCCTGAGTTTTGTTTTGTCTTGCGAATGAGTCTATAATTAAAACATATCTCATTGTTGACCGATTAAAAGGTTTGGTAGCACTGCCTTTTAGAGTATCCATTTAGAATTGTATTCCCTTTAGAGCGAATATATCCTTTTAAAAACATATCAGAATGCTGATTTGATGAAATGGCAACTTGCATTTAAAATGGAATCTGATTATCTGTATAGGTAGATAAATTTTAATAAAAAGTTGACTAAGGGTTCTGATTATCGGTTTAAAGCGAAAACCAAATTTCCTTAAAATCATAGATGATATATATGTATATATACAGTTAACCCTCCTATAACGCGTTATATGGAGACCAATAAATACAAAAGACGAGATAAACTCCACCGGCGTTACTGATTTTGTTTTGTCTACGCCATGCCTCAGTGCGCGCTCCGCTTTTAATTTATTCCTCGATCAGTGTCATCACTACTTTTTTTTATTTAATAATAAAACTAGATTTCGAAGGGTGAGGTGGTGGCAAGATTTTAACATAAAATAAATACAACAGAAAGTAACAATGTACACTGCTCAAAATAATTAAAGGATATTGTGGTTTTAGGTGGAGCTTGTGGCTGGGGAACTTTTTAGCTGATTGATACATGGTCGACAGACGTAGTAGGTTATATGAGAATAAATTACACATGTTTGGCAGAAAAAAATGCATTTTACTGCGCATTTGTGTACAAAAGGGAAAAAACACAATTTGTGCATATGAGAAAAAAAGTAGAAAAGAAAAGGTGTTTCCTTCAAAAGAAATCATTTTCAGTAGGGGGTATGGTTTCCATGGATGGCCAGCAACGTTGAGCACCTTTGAGGCATGGAGTCAATGAGACTATTAATCACGAGTTGGGGTATTCTGTCCCACTCTTCCAGAAGAGCTCTTTCCAGTTCTTGGAGGGCTGCGGTAGCCCAGTGGTTAAGGTATTGTAACGTTTGAAAGAATAACGGTAGCGTATTCTTGGTGAATTAAAATAGAGAATTTATTACGTCACAACTATTGAAAATTATTTACAAAATGATACATTAAAGTTATTAAAATTAATTAGATTGTTAGAGTCCACTATTTTGTGAGAGGAGGTTTCGTTGGTTACCGCTCCCGTGCAAGTTCAAAGCATCTCTTCTCTCTCATCTTCCGGTCGGGTCGCTAGATTCCTCGGGGGGGTCAAACAGGGGTTGCGCTGGATCGGAAATTGCACGTGTGGGCGTCGAATCTACAAAGAAACCGACACCAGATGTTGTTGTTGTTTTCGAAACGTGACGTTACAGTATCCAACCATGGCAGGCATGTCATGAGTTCGATCCCAGTATCACTAAAGACCCGCCGTGTAGGGCAGCGATGCACGTTAAATCTGTCGACGAGGTTGGTGGGTGTGGTAGTTAGGAGAGGGGGTGCCAGCTCAGGTGTCGTCCGCGTCACTTGACCATGGTTCAAAATTACGTGGTCCGTCGCCAAAAGTCCTCGTGTAGCTGAACAGTGCGACGTTAATATTAACTCACTCACTCACTCCAGTTCTTGGAGAGTTTGTGGGGGGTGGTTGGTGGCCAACAACTCGTCTTCCTAGAGCGTCCCAAACGTGCTCTATTGGATTCATGTCTGGAGAACACGCTGGCCATTCCATTCGTACTGTTCCTTCCTCGAAAAGGAAATCCTCCACCAGGTTAGCACGATGTGGCCTGCAGTTATCGTCCATTAAAATGAAGTCATCTCCGATTGCTGCAGCGTAAGGGACTACAATAGGTCTGAGGATCTCCTCCCTATATCGGCGAGCAGTCAGAGGTCCATCTCGAATGATGTAGAGGTCTGTGCGCCCGTCAATGGAGATGCCACCATACACCAACACTCCCCCACCGCCAAATCTGACACTTTCGTGCACGAACGCAGGATTATTCCTACTGCCACAGTCCTTCCAGATGAAAATACGCCTATTATCCGGATGAACAGAAAAATGGGACTCGTCAGAAAAAAGAACATTGCTCCATTCATTTCTCATCCAGTTCACATTCTCTGTTGCCCACTCCCTGCAGTCGCGACGATACTTGATGTTAGTCTAACACATACCATCGGTCGGCAAGCATACAGACCTACACCATAGAGCCGGTTTCGGACAGTCTGAGTTGAAACCGTGGTGCCAGTAGCCGAGTGAATGTGTTGTTGGAGAAGAGTAGCGTTCATATTTCGGTGTCTCCAAGCCTCCATTACAACTTCAGATCGATGTTTCATTGAGCTGAAAAATAGTTTTAATATCTTCCTTAGTCATTACATGATGCCAAGAAACAATTATATCCTCAATTAGTTCCTTTTTATTTCATGGGTACCTTCTTCGGACAAGAGTTTTCAAACGGTGCAGCAAGTTTTCGATAGGATTGAGATCAGGACTGTTTTCTGACCAAGACAACAACTCAATGATCTTCGAACAGAACCAGTCTTTTAATTGTTTTAATGTTTGACAAGGAGAAGAATATTACTGAAAAATAAATGAAGGATTGTTGGTAAATAGGTCCCTGGGTGTAAGGCAGAAGTTTGGGTTCTAAAATGGTGTCACATTCAGTGTCCCATCGATGAAATGAAGGCGACCGATACCATCTGCTGATTTTCATGACTAAGTGATAAAACTATGTGGGTACTTCACAGTTGCCTAGATGCAGTTATGTAGCATTTCTGCTATTTTCCGTCTTACATATTTTAGGCTATAACTACTGAATAACGATATTTTAGTTTCGTCCCTCTATATAACTTGTGACCAATAATCATTTGTCCAATTAATGTGTTCCATTGCCCTCTGTAGTCCCTTTTAGCGCTGCTGTAAGTTTAGATACGGCTTTTTTGTGTGGAATTCTACCTTTTAGTCTTACATCTGCTAATGTACTCCTGATTGTTTTTGAACTGACAGAAACACCAGCATCACTCAGATCACTTCTGATGGCTGCTCTTCGAATTCGTTTATCTCTGAAACGTAGTATTTTTATTCCTCTGTCATTAACAGATATGGTGCAGCTTTTTCGGCCATTTCCTGCTTTCTTTTTTATTAAATTTGTCTCCTGACGTCTTTAACAAAACTCTCAGTCTCCAGATTTAGTCACTAAACTACACACCTGTTATGTAATTTTAACAAAGGAAATACCACTTTACACGTAGCATATGTGTCCAATGCACTTTTTTTATTTGATGCCATTGCTTTCTGACTAAATATCATTGTTAGCCAGAAAACAGCCCTGACCTCAATCCTATCGAAAAATTGTGGTAATGTTTGAAAATTCTTTTTGGAACGAGGTACCCATGAAATAAAAATGAACTAATTGAGGATATAATTGTTTCCTGTCTTCATGTATTAATGAAGGAAGGGCTTAAAACAATTTTCAGCTCTATGATACATCGATGTGAAGCTGTAATAAAGATTAAAGGGAACCTCCTAAGTTCTGATAACTCACTGCTATCATCAGCATCTAATGTATACCGACAGTTATTACAACATAACTTTTTATGCTGTGCAAATATTTGAATTTTTTTTGTATTGAAGAATTCAGTATTAAATTTCCTTTAAAATTATATAAAATACTTAGCATTTTGTGCAACGTAAAATTTTCTATAAGCATACAAACTTAAAAACGCTAACCATTTAAAAAAAGTGTCCACAATTTTAGCTACCACTGTATGCCACGCACGCTAAAACAGGACAGGTTCTACAATATTTCGTTTTCGTTGATATTCATGTTCCTTATTCAGAAATATTTGTCTTGAATAGCCTACTTCTTTAATTAATTATAATTTTATTTATTTTAGTCACAAACCCTATGCATAAAATGAGTAGTGTGCAAGTAAAAAAAAAGTTCGTCAATATTTAGAGGTATATTTAAATTTTAGATTCCCACACACACATACCCGCTATAAATGATGAACCATCACCTTTCTGCCTCTTATGTCACCAATGCTTGACCAACGAATCAATGAAACCAGGTCGTCTTGAGTTGCATTTGAAGTCGAAACATAGCACGTATGTAAATTCAGATTTAAATTACTTTAAGTCTTTAAAGGAGAAATTTGCAAAAAGATCAACAATAAAGTCTCTGATTCATACACAAACTGTTAGCGTCAACCGTACTCTTGAGGCTGGTTATGACATATCTTTGCTCATTGCCAAATGTGGAAAAAAAACCATACCATAGGAGAGGTTTTAATACAACCATCCATATCAGCATTTCTTAAAACAGTACTGGAAAAGGATGTCAAAGCTTTTAAAGCCATGCCACCCAGTAACAATACTATTAGTAGAAGAATAGATGAAATGAGTGATGAGTTAATCAACCACAACTTGTTGAAAAGTTGAAATCCCGATATTTCTCACAACAAATGGATGAATCAACTCTGAAAGACGGTGAGGTCGAATTGTTAGTATATGTAAGATATATTCATTAAGGTGAATTTGCAGAAGAAATGGTATTCTGCAAATCATTAGAAGCCACCACCTCCGCCGCTGATATATATGGTAAGATAAACAATTACTTACGCGTCAATAATACACTGGTGTGCAAAAATTAAGGACGAAGTCGAAAAATTAGCATATCAGCTGAACGAAGAGGCAGAGCGGACAGAAAGACCAATCAGGAGATTAAGTAAGGTGATGTACGGTAGCACATGCGCAGATATGCAGGTAGACGTAATGGGGGAGTGTCTGAGTAGTATAAAGCATTTTGTCGGTGTAAGATCAGTATTTCTGGCAAAGAGATTGCACGCCGTATAGCAGTTAAAATCACACCGAGTTGCTGCCTCAGCGAGAAATAGCAAATAATCAATCTGTTAGACGACATCTGGATGCTTTTACCCGAGGTCGAATCATTGGGAAGTTGGAGGAAGGCCGCAGTGTGACAAGTGTGGCTGCAGAGTTCGGAATTGCTCACAGCATCGTTTCAAGACTTTGGAGACAATTTCAAACTACAGGAACAGCTATCCGGGGGTTCAGTAGTGGTCGTCCACGAGGAACCACACCCACAGATGACCGGTACATTGTCTTACAGGCAAGAAGAAACAGGCGGCAGACAGCGGGAGAAATCGCTAGACACACGACACAGGCGACTGGACGACCGATATCGCGTTTTACCGTGGCCAGAAGACTGCACGGTGGTGGTCTGTTTGCACGACGCCCTGTACGGTGTGTATCTTTAACGCCTGCCCATCGGAGAAGGCGCTCTGTGGTGCCGGGAACACCGGAATTGGAGAGACAATGAATAGGGACGAGTACTCTTTACAGATGAGAGCAGATTCAGTTTGAATAGCGATTCTCATCGCATACTCACCTGGAGAGAGCGGGAAAGCCGCAATCATCTCTCGAACATCATTGAAAGGGACAGGTATGGAGGTCACGGTGTTCTCGTTTGGGGAGGCATCATGCTTGGTAGTCGTACAGACCTTCACATCTTCGACGCAGGTTCAGTCAACGGGACCCGTTATTGTAACGAGATTCTTCTTCCATATGTGCGTCTTTTTAGAGGCGCTATGGGTCTGCAGTTCCTTTTCATGGACGACAATGCACCATGTCATCGCACAGTAGCTGCCGAACAGCTCTTAGAGAGTGAGGATATTGAATGTATGGATTGGCCGGCACGATCTCCGGATCTCAATCCCATCGAGCATGTATGGGATTTTCTAGGCAGACGCTTGGCAGCTCGTACCTTACCACCAGTAACGATTCGGGAGCTTCGATTAGCTCTGCAAGACGAATGGGCAGCAATGCCTCAACAACTCCTTGACACCCTAATTCTCAGCATGGGCAGACGCTGTGAAACCTGCCTAGCAGTCAGGGGAGATCATATCCCCTACTAAAAACCGGATGTTTCTTGCTGGACACCCATCACAGGGATGTTTCGGCCTTCAGTCGCATTGCGCTCCATGCTACTTTTTCAATCAAGCTTCTTTTTATCCCTCTGATTTCTCTTTTAGTAAGTGTTGCTTACATTACACATGTTCTTACGTATTGGGGATCTTACGGTATTAAATGTGTTGATTTGTGAAGCTTTTGTACAAAGTTATATTGAAAAAACCGTCTCGTCCTTAATTTTTGCACACCAGTGTACTTTGAAAAAATCGATTTTTCAATTGTAGTTCTAAAAAATAGCGCTTATTTTTCTGAATCTAAAAATGTATAATACTTATATGTTTGTTGATAAAATAGCCCTAAAATATGAAAAAGATGTAAACAAATGACCATGCCCTTTTTGACACACCCATTTGAACTTTAAATATGTAGTTTCCCCTGTGTTAGATCTATATAAAAGTTCTATATAGTGAACAAAATATATTTTAGTATGTAATGTCAAATTTTTTAAAAAATAAATTTATACGTGCAAAAAGAAAATTAAGAATTTCATAAATTTATTTGTGTATTCAAAGAATATTTTTGCAAGAAATGGTACCTATACATGAAAAAAAGTATTACAAGATCTCGAAAATTATGTTCATGTTAACTAAAAAAAAGGGGAAAAAAACATATGAATTTAAAATTACTTTTGTAACTCTAGAAAAAGATTAAGGATTATTATTAGTCATATAAAAATAAGCAAGCAAATACTATTCAAGTGTATAACATGTGAAAATATTGTTGTTTTTAGTTTTTTCACTTTTTCTCAAAAGCATATTTTTTTGCATTTAGGTACATTTTTAACAAAAAATAATGCACTATATGATTCCAGATTTTTTATACTTCTATACAAGATGCCTATGCATTTAGTGAACCTACTTTTTTTCTATTAAGATAGTGTCTGATTTTTTAAAAATAGTTTTATGCATAAAAAAAGCAGGAAAATAAAAACAAAATTCAAATTTCAAAGTTTCATAATTTTTTTTAAAGAAACTGTACTAACATTTTACGAAAAAAATGGATTCACTGTATTTTATGTATTGTTTTATATAAGTATAAAAAATAATTTGCATAAAAAAAGGATACTTTTTTAAAAAATGGTACCTAAACATAAGTATATATTACAAGTTCTCAAAAATTATGTATTACTTAAAATAAGTAGTAAAAAAAAACTTTTGGAGTAAAAAGTTATTTTTGTAGTTCTACAGAATAGTTAAATTATCTTTATTAAGAACGTAAAAAATCTAAGCTCTATTGGAAATTGTAAATGATATATGTCTCATAAACAAAACGTCTTAATTTTGGCATTTTACTCTTTCGAGCATGTCCTAAAATTCTACAAGAAAAATTTAATTTACAGCTTCACAAAAAATGCACATAGTAAATGTACCCCCTAAAAAGAAATTTCATAAAAAGTTTGAACTCAAAACTTTTTTTCTTTGAAGGAGGGGAAAGTTTATTCTCTTCAAATTCAAAAAACACAATAAATTATGTACAATAATTTTAACTTAGTAAAGATAAGGGGGGAAAAAAGGAAAAAATATTTAAATTCAAAGGTCAAGTAATGGAGTTGTCTGTTCATTAAAAATAAATAAAATTATTTAAATTCATTAAATTGAAAAACAACCAGCTATATGAAATTCTCCACACATAGCAACTAAAGAGTGTTTTTTTCCTGGTATAGAAGTTTAAGTTGGCATTACTTTCCAAGATGGCGACTGATTTAACAGCTGTCAAGTGATTTATTCTCAGTTTGGTTTGGCAATTCATCAAAACGATCATCAAGCAAGGCGTAGATTCGTCGAATAGGCCCAAAACGAGATTGCCGTTGTTCCCGATTTTCATAAGCGAATTTTGTTTAGCGATGAAGCGCACTTCTGGTTGAATGGCTACGTCAACAAACAAAACTGCCGCATTTGGAGTGAAGCTAATCCACAAGTGTATGTCGAAACACCGTTACATCCAGAAAAACTGACTGTTTGGTGCGCTTTATGGGCTGGTGGAATCTTTGGTCCGTACTTCTTCAAAAAAGATGAAGGCCACAATGTTACAGTCAATGGTTATCGGTATAGAGCCACGATTACTAACTTTGTCATTCCTGAATTGAACAATCATGATGTCCAGGAGCTGTGGTTCCAACAAGACGGCGCAACATGTCACACAGCTCGTGCCACAATCGATTTATTGAAAGACACGTTTGGTGACCGCCTAATTTCACGTTTTGGATCTGTGAATTGGCCACCAAGATCTTGTGATTTAACACCGCTAGACTATTTTCTGTGGGGCTATGTAAAGTCATTGGTCTATGCAGATAAGCCACAAACTCTTGACCATTTGGAAGACAACATTCGCCGTGTTATTGCCGATATACGGCCACAAATGTTGGAAAAAATAATCGAAAATCGGACTCCAGATTGGACTACATCGGAGCCAGCCGTGTTTTGTCTATGCCAGAAATCATATTTAAAATGTAATGCCACAAGATTATCTTTCGAATAAAAAAAAATTCATGTGAATCGAATAATACATCGTTGTTTTATTGCAATTTAAAGTTCTACACCTCTAAAAAAACACCCGTTAGAAAGCAAAAACAGAAAACTGCATTACATTTGTAGGTTATATACAAAACTATTCATTGTATTTTGGAGAAATTGTATATGGTATGGGTCCATATTAAATGTACCATCTCAAGAATTTTGAAATTTCAGATCTTAAAAAAACTGGCAGAGTTATAAAATCCCTTTCTATACACTCAACTTTCAGAATTTACATAAAACAAATCAGAATACAGAAAACATGCAACTTATAGAGAGAAGTTTTGAATGAAAGAAAAAAACACAAATGGCAATGTACCATGTAACTATTTTTTGTAAAATATCTCAATACACTTTTTTTCGTGTCCTAAAAATACAATAAACCTTTGTTTAACATTTGTTCCTCATAACTGTAAAATCACATATTAAACACTAAAGCTTAACGATTGAAAATTCGAACAAGATATATTTATATACATATATAGTACATAGGGAGAGAGAGAGAGTGAACTAATAGTAGGAATTGAAAAACAATTTCTGCACAAAAGGGAAGAGTGAAACGATCATTTTTTCGGAACCACAAATAAAAACAAACTTTTTGAATTGTTATTAATTTTCTTGGCTTTTAACTATCCGTAATTTACGTGCATTGCAAAGAAATAGATTCATAGAGATATATTGTTTAGAATCTAAGTATATGTTTGTATAATTAATTAGAAACACGTTTCTGAAATAATTCAGTTATGAAATAAATAAAGCAAATTAAAGAGTATTAATTAGTAAATTTAGGCTAATTGATTAATTTTTTTTAACAAAGTTTCTTTTGCAAATAATATATATAAAAATGAATAATGTGTCAAATAAATACACTTATTTAGCATAAAAAAAGTAAATTAGTAGAGATTGATTATACTAAGTAATCAATTATACAGAGAAACCGAAGAGATTATCTTTTATTTTTAAATTGTAAGGAAGGTTGAAAGAAAAAAAAGGATAGTAAATATAACAAAATTAATTCAAATATCTTGGATCAAAAAAGCAGTCATTTAAATTTATAATAAAATCCTTATTTATATAAATCTCCTGTAACCGTAAAATCCGGCGTATAACGCGCACTTTAAACAAAAAAAAATATAAGATCGAATTTTACGGTTTCGCGGTATACGCAGGGTATAAAAATGATAGCATTACAAATAACAAAAAGAGATGCGCATGAAGGAAATTGGACTTCCAATATCGAAATATTGTTTATTTTAAAGAATTGAAAACCTAATGAATTTCAAGGAAAATAATTCTGAAAGTACACTATTTTTTTAAAAGCCTGAGGTAGTTCTACGAATACATGATTTCATAACATAAAAGCACTGTATATATACATTTTAGGTTTCTTCATAAAAACGGGGTAGCGCGTTCTAATGTGAATATATAGAACAATTAAAAAATGTAGCTTAAAAGTATAGGTGCGAGTTGTGTGTGTGTGTTGTACAGTGGTGCGCATTATACGCTGGATTTTATGGTATGTCAAATTAATCTATGTATTAAATTGCAGCAGCTTCAGGAAAACTGGGGATTTTGGACTATAGAATTTTTTTATTATCTAACATGTCAATTATCAATAAACTTAAGACAAACTTTGGAGAACATATTATTCACAGTAGTGAAACTATTGTTTTGACAGAAAAAAGACCTTGATTTTGCATTTATCTCGTCCCTTCCCCCTATTTTCACACACACACACACACAGGACTTCATTACATTTCTCACAAAAATATGTAGAAAAAAAGTTCTTTCATATTTCAAATTTTATTTCAGATCTTACATATTCTTAAATAAATGCCCCCCCCTCTCCAAACCACCACACCAACGGGAGGACGTTTCAGCTCTTGACAGATTTAATGTGCATCGCTGTCCTACAAGGCGGATCTTTAGTGGTACCGGGCTCGAACTCATGACATGTCTGCCATGATCCGATACCTTGACCACTGGGCTACCGCAGTCTTATGGATGGAATTGGAACTATGGGATGGGGATGTGAAAAATGGGATTTCTCCTGAAGGTCGAGCTCCCATGAAAACCACGGCATTGAAGAAATGGACACCTGAAAACAACTGAAACGGTTTTAGCAGTTGCTATTGACAAATTAAGCTCGGAAAGTTTAGAATGGACTAAATTAAGGGTTTTGTTAGTATTATCCTCAAGTTCCCTAAGCAAAAGGCCAAAAGAGACTCACTGCGAGATCGTCCACAAAGGCTTGTAGAAGAAACCGTTCTAAGTTAAGAGAAAATATATGATTAAAATAAATATATTCCAAAGAGAGTAGGTAAAAGCACTGCCTCTTATCCGCAGCCTTTATACATTTGTTTTTTAATTGTAAAAGCATTATCAGTCCAGATAATTACCCTGTTAGTGAGGTAAGAGTGAATTAATTTCTGAAAGTGAGAAGAGGAATACGGTAAGATAGAAAAATATGAGAGAGTCGACCAATCCACGTTGTCAAAAATAGATTTGATATCAATAAACGTAGAAGCAGTATGTTTATATGCACCCTGGTATTTTTTTATGTGATACACTAATTTTTGTCCATGGCCTTAATGCAACTGCGGTTTTCCCTAAAGCGGAACTGAGATCCATGGAGAATATTATTCTTAGTAATCCAAAAAGGAGAAATCTATTAAGAAAAATTCTTTCTAAAATTCCGATTTTAACGTCAGTAAATCCTCGCGGGCACTGACGAAATGTATTCCATAAATGATAAAATTAATTGATTAAATATTAACGTCGCACTGTTCAGCTACATGAGGGCTTATGGCGAGAGCCCACGTAATTTTGAACCATGGTCAAGTGACGTGGACGACACCTAAGGTGGCACCCTATTCTCCTAACTACCACTCCACACCAACGGGAGGACATTTCAGCTCTCGACAGATTTAACGTGCATCGCTGCCCTACACGGCGTGTCTTTAGAGGTACTGGGCTCGAACACGTGACTAGGCAAGCCACGATCCGATACCTATACCACTCGGCTACCGCGGCCACATGATAAAATTGAAATTAGCGATAGAAAAAAAATCCAGTGGTGCGCCTAAGCGCATACAATGCCAAGGAGAAGATAGTAAACAAAAATTGTAGCTTTGTACGTTTTTAAAATATTCAGATATATACTTTTTTACTTGGTTAAATCAAACAAGATAGGGCTTTTGTTTATTTGCACCAGGGCCTTTGGTTACCTAGCTAAGCCACTGATCATTGATGGCTTATTCTTTGAAAATTAATTACACTAGTCTAGTATAAAAGAATATTTATCACAATTCTTCCATATCTTATTACGTCATAATTAGGGTTTCTGATTTCCCGGCTTTTTCCATTCCCGAGAATTTCCAGAAAATCTCGGGAACATAATTGTCATTCCCGGAAAAAACATAAAATTTTCAAAAATTAAAAAACATATTTTAATTTATGTTACTAATAATTATATAAAACAAGGATACACACACACGTACAAATTCCAAAATTTAAACTCATTTATATATTCAGCTAAAAGTCAAAAAGTGAAAATTAAATTATTTCTTTTTAAAGCGTGATTTGAGAAAATATTAGCAATCTGTGTGTGTTTTTATCACTCAGACTAGTTCTTAGCTTTATTATCAATAACCCTGATGTTAAAAATGCTCTCTTTCAACTGATGTTTGAGGAATTGTTTTTAAAACCTCACCCTGTTTCATGTTTGAGGATCGATTTTCGATTATTTTTTAATGCCCAGAATCATTTATTTTTCTAATGTTGCTACTAAGAGATAGATGTTAATAAATACTTGAAAATTAATTTGCTGTTTCAGTAACGATCACGTACGTTAAAAATATGAATTCTTGTGTTTAAGATATACTATTTGTGTAATTCATTTCTTGCTTATAAAATCAATACATTTTTGTTACATAAAAATAACTAAACGTTAACGTTAAATACAAAAGTTTAGTTCAGAAAAATTAAAAATAAGAAAAGTTAGAATTTTTAAAAATATTCTCCTCGAAAAGTTTGGGGTTCATTCAGTTCTTCAAATTGCTGATTCAACTAAATAATTTATAATAAAGACGACAAGTATCCAAAAAAATCTTTCTGGGCATTTTTTTGGGTGAGTGAATATTAACGCCGCACTGTTCAGCTACACGATGGCTTTTGGCGACGGACGTAATTTTGAACCATGGTCAAGTGACAAGGTCGTCACCTGATCTGGCACTCCCCCCTCTCCTAACTACGACACCAAACCAACGGGAGGACGTTTGAGCTCTCAACAGATTTAACGTGCATCGCTCCCCTACGCGGCGGGTCTTAAATGGTACTCGGCTCGAACTCATGACACGCCAGCCACGATCTGATACTTTGACCACTAGGCTACCGTGGCCGCGCGTTTTTTAAGGAAATCGTAGTCTTTGTAACGTAAGTCGATTTACGTAAACGCTTTACGTGCATCAGTTCCAACACGCAATAGACTTGTTGAGGGTTCTGTAGTTGACGGCACAGGGTGGTTCACCAAGTCCGTATTAATCTGTGCTGTCATAAGAAGAGTCTCAATAGCATTTCCATCCCTTAAACTCGGCATTAAGAGAGTATTTTGCAATGTTTTTTTCCATGCTCGATATTCTCTCATCTGTACTCTGATGGAGAATTGGCGGTAGCACTTGTTGAATTTGCACTGCTTTTCTGTTTTTTTGTCGCTTTTTCGACTGGACTTGCTGATAGAGTTTTTCTTACTTTTTTCTTTCACGAAACTCTTTTCCTCTTTGTGCATTTGATTTAGGCATTCTGACTAGAATTAATAATAATTCAACGAAAATGAAAATTAAATAAATAAATCTAACAATAAGCCAACAACCTAAAGAAACTTTCAAAGAGGCACGCTTTTGCTATTTTGTCTACACCGTAATGCTCACACTGCAACTAATAAGACCGCTGATAATGTTACCAGGTCTGGGGAAAAGGACCCCTAATCGGAAGGTGAGCAAGTTGACCAGTCGGAGACGTGGGCAATTATCCAACTTTTTCACCGATATGACACATGTCACGCGGTGTCCTCGCTCCCCCTCCTTTCCTCTTCTGGCTCTCTCCTTACCATGGCAACCATTTGGAGGGGATGGGAGGGGGAAGACTACTTCCATTCGCTTTTTCACTGTTACGCAAAAATGGGCAATTTTCTCATTCACTCTCGAGCCCAAAAAAGTTTCACTTCAAAAATTTAAAAAAACAAATTAAATAATTAACAGTTAAAAATTTTAAGTGTACTTACACTATCACTATAAATCAAGATATCAGAATTTTATCAGAATACTCTTTCAGGTATCGTACGAAATGATGTTCCTTTGAAAACTAAATACTTTTAGTTACAGCAAAGCAATGTTCGACAGACGGAAATTGATGAGAAAAATAGGACTCTTTTCTACGATAAACTGCGAAAATTTCCCCAACTTCTCTTATTACACTCCTACCCCACTGCTGGGGGACATTTCTCCTTCCAGATAATTAGGGGTAAACCGCAGCTGTGCTCTCAGCTAAATTTTATATCGAAGGTCCATATCTACAGTCCAGTCAAAACGACCTACATTAGATTATTTCACTCCCGTGTCGTTCCCGGGAATGAACAAAAAGTATACAAATTTCATGATTTCCCGGGAAAAAACCCCTAGTCATCAGTTTTGCCACCCCGGGCAAAAATGGAAAATGCCGCCCCTCTCTCCAATCCCCCCCAAAAAAAATTATAATTAAAAAAAAGATAAATTATCCACATAGATACACTCTTATGAAACTTGATTACGTCTTGCGCGAACAAAAAGGCTGAATATTATTTTAGTATTATATATTATTTTAAGTCTTAAAAATACAAAGTAATTTGGAATGATTGACATAATTACCGGTTATTATTTCAAACAAGTAAAATGTAAGAGAAGGAATCATCCATTTCCGTTGGCCAGTTTCTTCGAAAAAGAGTCTACTGATGTTGGGGATCCCAAGCGTTTATAGTAACTACACTTAAGGCTAAAATAGAACATCTCCTGTGGATCTCGCTCCACCAAAAACTCTTATTAGTCCTGTCCTCTTTTGGATAGCGGACACCGGACATCGTATGTGTGAAAGGAATATCCGTTTTGTCCTTTTCTCCGGGATGGGGGAGTTCTAGCGAAAGATATGTAAACACATCAAATTTCATAATTTAACATATACTCCCGCCGAAAGCCCTACAAGTTTCAACATAAAAGAAAACTGACTTAAAACATACAGGGACTTTTTAATAAGCAAACAAGATACGTTAAAATTAAACACCAAATTAGAATCCATTAATATTTCAGAAAATATTTCAAATTTTTTGCAACAAATTTTTTTTTAAATTCTATCCAAATGCTGACCCGGATAGAGGTCCAGTTTGTCCGGCCTTAGAGCGGCTCCTGTTAGTCATGATGTTATCCACCTTTTCCTTACACCCGATTTTCGGAACATTTTCAAAAGAGTTAAAAATACAAAAACGGAAATGCAAATATTTTCTCAGTCTTAATCAAAAAAGGAAGAAAATCCCAACCGCGGCTTCTATTAGCCGGACATCCGGTAGATAACGAGAACCTTTTCTGGTATCTTTATAATTCACACGTCGCTGCGGCTGTGCCACGATTAAACAGTATTTGGAAACAATGTAACGCTATTATGAAACCCCATAAATGGAAAATTACTGTGTGTTTCTCTGCGTTTTTCGGACTCTTCCCCTTCATTTATGGTTCGAAAACCTACGAAAATGATAGTCACATAAATATTAAACAAGCATCTGAGGACAAGGCCGTCGGTGGTATTTTGCCGGTTGTTTGGGATAAAAATTTTACTATTGATTACTTTGCAGAAGACATTGTTCAAGAAGGCGACGAGAGATTGATTCATTCGGATCCTGTGATACAAAATATTTCGGATGAAGAAGTATTGCGCTTACAGTTCAATAGAAAAAGAGATGTTCCAGAGCATGGTTTCAGAGAAGAGGACAAGAAACAAATTTTGTATCTTCACAATTTGTACAGAGGAAACGTAACACCGCCTGCTGGTAATATGGCCTTCATGGTAAGTTATTTTAAGGTTTATTATATATATTACCGTTAAAGTGTATAATTCAGTTATTTTTCATAGAATAACTAGGTATTTCATGAAATAACTAGACAAGTCAGTTAAAGTAATATAACACATGAAAAATTTCATACTTTTTACCTAGTTATACTATGAAATAAGTGGTTATTCATTGAAATAACTAATGATACACCGTTAAAGTGAAAAATAAACAATTTCAAAGTTATTTTATAAATTAATTGTTTATAAATAGCTAAAATCTCTCGAAAAATACGCTTTATCCCTATTGCGGATGATTAATTGAAAAATAATGAGGAAAAGCAGATGATATAATTTACTATAACTCATATTGTTAACATTGATTAAACAGAAAGGAAAAAAAAGAATATGTTGCAGAAATAGTTTTATTTAATTATTATCAAACAATGCATGCTGGGAAGAAAAACTATTGCTTCATAGGAACATTGTGTAAACTTTTTCAAACAAAATATTACAAACAAAATATCAATCTAAATTTTATCAAATACCTTTCTTTTACTTTTCATCATTTATTAGAGCCAGGATTGCTATGATGACACTTTGAATTGCATTGCATATTATTTTTAAAACAAGCAAATTTTTACTATTACACATTTTTTTGCATGAGCCAACAGATATAAGGGTTCAAAATTGACAAAAAAGCTGCTTTTAACATTTCAAAGAACTTTAGATTGCTGTATTTCATACCTTTTAACGTTCAAGTAATCGTTATTCTACAGAGAATGCCTAGTTAAAACGTAGAATTCTCAATAGTTTTATATACTTTAACTCGGTGCTCCGTAACCCTTTTATCGCTGCGGACCGGTCAACATTTGATAATTTTACCGTGGCCCGCTGAGGGTGGGACACGTTGATTGTTTATATTTTAGATTGTTTTGATTTAACAATTTTAATTTAGTTACATTTAAATATGCTTTCAGAATAAAACATTGTTACACCAAAAATGAATAAAAGTGATTTAACGTGGAATATAAAGGGATTTCCGTGGAAAGGTGCTCAAATCCGAGAGAAATGCACCATTTTAAATAAAATGGCAATGGTTTAATATTCTTTAGGCGGGCCGGCACCATTTGATCTACGGACTGGGGGTTGCGGATCACTGCTTTAACTGACTTGTCTAGTTATTTCATAAAATGCCTAGTTATTCTATAAAGTAACGAATTTCACACTTAAATGGTAATATATACAAAAACGTCTTATGCTTCAATAGTATCACCGAACTCAAAAAGCTTTTGTGTTTCGATAGTAGCAATATTGTATTTCCAAAATGAATGAAAATGAGACTAGAAACTATTATGCAGGATTTTGTTAAAGTAATTTTTTTTTATTTGAGTGCTAGAGAAAGGAGGCATCCGGTCTCTGATGATGCTAACCTGTGCTAGGATTTAATTTTGCCGAGAAAACCCAAGCCAAATAAATACTCAAGGAATCTTTTACATGCCGAATAATAATACAACATGACCGCTGCCGATTTTCTGCAGCATGAAAATCCACTGACTTTTTTTAGTCTAGTATAAAATAAAAGTTTTTACCAGAACCATTCATTGAACTAATTGATTTTTATTTTGAACTCAGTGTATATCCCTCCTATTTCTTGCCCGCAGTGGTCAAGATAAAGAACTCGTAGACCGCGTGTTCGAGTCGTAGTACCATTGAAGACTTTCCATGTAGAGGGACGTTAAATCTGTCAGGGCTTGAGTTCCTCGTGTTGGCGTAGCGATTAAGTTATAAGAGAGGGATGACAACTCAGGTATCTTTCTCATCCATTAACCAAGGCTCAAAACTATACGAGGTCAGTCGCAGAGGAGGCTTTAGGGCCTGATAATTTGGACCGCTGCCCGGCGCGGCATTTGGATCGAATTTAAAAAATATTTTTTTGTTAAAAACATTTATATATATTTCTGAAATATTATTGGATGTGAATTGGATGTTTCATTTAACTGATCTTATTTCTTTATTTTGTACTCTGTATGTTTAATATCAGTTTATCAGTTTTCTTTTATGTTGAAACTTAAAGGGTTCGAGATAGGAGTATATGTTGAATCATGAAATTTGGTATGTTTACACATCTTTCACGATTTTCCCCATCCAGGAGTGGGATCGCGACGGACATTCCTTTCACCCATACGATGTCCAGTGTCAACTATCCAAAAAGGGACAGGGATAATTAGAATTTTTGATGATAGAGAGCCACGAGTGATGTTTTATTTAAGTGTAGAAGCTATAAGTTAAAATTTCCACTCGTGATCCATACCATCAGTAGGCTCTTCTACAAAGAGATTGACCTGCTGAAATAGGTGATTTCTTGCTTTACATTTTACTCGTTTGAAAAAATGACCGGTAATTATGCCCTTAATTTCGAATTATTTTGTATTTCTTAAGACTTAAAATTATATATGCTTATATACAGTAGCGCACACAGGAATTCTTCAAGAGGGGAAGTCCGGGGTCGAAAGTTCACCATTCTTGTATCATGCTCCTTTTGATTTCGTCGATTTTCGGGAACAAAACACAGTAAAAAGCTAATTTTTGAATAAATAATTAGCATTAATTAATAAAATTAATCATTAATAACAAATACTTAATTAAATTTTGCGTACTATATACTTAGAATTATAATCAATCGGAAAAAAAATCAAGGGCTTTGGGGTGGTCCGGACCCCCAAGAGTGCCTTGTGTGCGCCACTGCTTATATATACTGTATTGCTGCCTTTTTGTTCGCAAGAGTTTTTCAAGTTTTATCGGTGTTATCAATTTACCTTTTTTAATTATATTTTTTTGCTTTGGGGGTGGGGCGGTATTTTCCATTTTTGTCCGGGGTGGCAAAACAACTAGAGCCGGCTCTGTCCGTCGCCTCGTGCTGCATTATAGGTCAATGTTAATAAGCATTCCCCTTAATTTTTCAGTTGTACATAATAGTCGAATACTAACTGTCGTTCCAATATTTGAAGGATTTAAGATAAAACAACAAAACTATCATTATGGAGAAAGGTGTTAAAAAGAGTATTTGAATTAATTAAGTTCAGAATTAAACCACAAGACTTTATTCTTTGAACAAAAATTTACAAATATGCATTAAATGTATTGGTCTAAAAGCAGAAAAAATGATGTACAAAAGAGTTGTACACTGGTAGATTTCAAATTAAGTCAATCTTGACTCACTGAATATTCCAAAGTGCAGTGGCGTAATGGAGAATATTTGGGCTCCCCTGCAAAGTCAGGCTTTGGGCCTTCAAGTTGGATTTTGCAAAGGGTAGGTATCTGGCGGCAGTCAGGCTTTGGGCCTCTTAGAACCCCCTCCTCCTCCTCCGTAAAGCAGGTGTTGCGGGTGTGTACGTTAATCCACTGCCAGTGTTCACAAGCCTTGGCGATACAAAAAAAACTTTAGGATTGTCACGTGACAACAGATTAAGAGCCTCATGTTGAGGTATAAATTTTTGATGGTATTTGAAACGAGTCAGTGAGTGTGATTTTTTTACATTGCACTATACAGCAACACTAGAGCTATTAGCGATTAACTTTATAATTTTGAACCTTGGTCAAATGACAGGACATTACCTAAGCTGACATCCCCGTCTCTAAAGTACCACACCTCACCAACGGAAGGACTTTGAGCTCGATAGATTTAACATGCATCAATCCTCTCTACAAAGTGGGTCTGCAATGGTTCACAAGGGATTTAAAAACAAAATTACCTTTTTACTGAAGGAAAAGTCTTGTACTTGGCAGAAAGTTTAGTGAACATGCTGTAATAATCCATACATTGACAAGGAGATTAATCTAGAAGTATCATTGGTGATTATTCGTTAAAATATCTGAAGTAATAACAGTTTTTAGTGTGTAATAACAAGTTGTAGAGCTGTAGAAATGTCCTTCATGTCATTTTTGTATCTTCTATCCGGTACCCTTGGGGAAGGGTTGCCAACTTAGGTGTCCTCAACGCTCAGCTATAATTTAAAATAATGATGGCGGCTACTAAGAAGCCCTCTTGTTGCTTTGAAATGGAATGTGAATAATAAATTAATTCTCATCATGTACTGACGCCTTAGAGGAGATGTTTTTTCAATCATATCTTCCTTAACTCCCTAAGCGGTCAATTTTTTTGCCCAAAATGTTCTAAAAAATGCACATTTTTCTGTTGTATATTTTTAAGTATAGTACTTTTATTTTAATTCTTAATTTTAAAGTTTTTTCACTATTTTTTTATTTTTATAATTGCGGAACACAAACCCCTCTAAATGTTTGCTTTTTATAAGCACACTCTACATGTTATGAAGAATGTTCCAATTTTCTTAAAAGAACTTCTGTTATAAAGAATTTCTCTTATACTTATAAAAAAATTTCATGTTTATACATTTTTTTCAAACGGGTGAGATTTTTGTGTGCATCATATATATATGTATACACAATTTGAAGCATGGTGTGATAGTAGGCCTTACATTGCATTGGGGACATAGATAATACCTTCTTTTTAGGATTATCTATCCATTTTCATTTCTTCTCAAGCAACAAATGGCACATGGCCTTGCCAATCTCTGTTCTTTAGCGAATATTTTCAAGAATCTAAAAAGTCCTGCCTTCAATTAAAAATTCCCGCCTTCACCACAAATGAAATCCCGGATGAGAAGTATTTCAGTACCACAGATAAACAACATCCCTTAAAAACACTAGCACTAAAAATCTCGCTTTAAGAATTAAAAATATGTGCACACAAATCTAAGACAGAAAGAAGAAAATATGTGCCTGTATAGAGTACGGGGAAACCGGTCATGGCCAGTTTTAGGAAGCCTATACGGAGTACGGGCAAATCAGTTGGGTTAAAGAAAAAAGTTCGACTTAAAGCTTTCTACAGTTTCTTTAAGTTTTTTTTATAAGTATGGCATGTGTTTTTGTATAAATGTGTGATATTTTTTTATTCACAGAAATGATTTTATCTAGAATACTCTGAAATAAATATCCATAAAACTGGAAGTAAATAATTAAGTTAGATAACTTAAGCGTAATGCTTATATTTTGAAGCTTTGTTAAATTCCCATACTTTGAGGCTGATTTAAGTTCGCGTAAGTGGGAGAGACAACTGAAGGAAGAGACATAATTAAAAGTAAACAACGTTATTTTACTGTCTTCAAAATGTGTATGGTTGCAAATAGCTAATAGGAATAAGATAGCCTTAATATACACTGGTGTGCAAAAATTAAGGACGAGACGGTTTTTTCAATATAACTTTGTACAAAAGCTTTCCAAATCAACACATTTAATACCGTAAGATCCCCAATACGTAAGGACATGTGTAATATATATGTAAGCAACACTTACTAAAAGAGAAATCAGAGGGATAAAAAGAAGCTTGATTGAAAAAGTAGCATGGAGCGCAATGCGACTGAAGGCCGAAACATCCCTGTGATGGGTGTCCATCAAGAAACATCCGGTCTTTAGTAGGGGATATGATCTCAACTGACTGCTAGGCAGGTTTCACAGCGTCTGCCCATGCTGAGAATGAGGGTGTCAATGAGTTGTTGAGGCATTGCTGCCCATTCGTCTTGCAGCGCCAATCGAAGCTCCCGAATCGTTACTGGTGGTAAGGTACGAGCTTCCAAGCGTCTGCCTAGAAAATCCCATACATGCTCGATGGGATTGAGATCCGGAGATCGTGCCGGCCAATCCATACGTTCAATATCCTCACTCTCTAAGAGCTGTTCGGCAGCTACTGTGCGATGACATGGTGCATTGTCATCCATGAAAAGGAACTGCAGACCCATAGCGCCTCTAAAAATACGCACATATGGAAGAAGAATCTCGTTACAATAACGGGTCCCGTTGACTGAACCTGCGTCGAAGATGTGAAGGTCTGTACGACTACCAAGCATGATGCCTCCCCAAACGAGAACACCACGACCTCCACACCGGTCCCTTTCAATGATGTTCGAGGGATGATTGCGGCTTCCCCGCTCTCTCCAGATGAGTATGCGATGAGAATCGCTACTCAAACTGAATCTGCTCTCATCTGTAAAGAGTACTCGCCCCATTCATTGTCTCTCCAATTCCGGTGTTCCCAGCACCACAGAGAACGCCTTCTCCGATGGGCAGGCGTTAAAGGTACACACCGTACAGGGCGTCGTGCAAACAGACCACCACCGTGCAGTCTTCTGGCCACGGTAAAACGTGATATCGGTCGTCCAGTCGCCTGTGTTGTGTGTCTCCGTGATTTCTCCCGGTGTCTGCCGCCTGTTTCTTCTGACCTGCAAGACAATGTACCGGTCATCTGCGGGTGTGGTTCCTGGTGGACGACCACTACTGAACCCCCGGATAGCTGTTCCTGTAGTTTGAAATTGTCTCCAAAGTCGTGAAACGATGCTGTGAGCAATTCCGAACTCTGCAGCCACACTTGTCACACTGCGGCCTTCCTCCAACTTCCCAATGATTCGACCCCGGGTAAAAGCATCCAGATGTCGTCTATCAGATTGATTATTCGCCATTTCTCGCTGAGGCAGCAACTCGGTGTGATTTTAACTGCTATACGGCGTGCAATCTCTTTGCCAGAAATACTGATCTTACACCGACAACATGCTTTATACTACTCAGACACTCCCCCATTACGTCTACCTGCATATATCTGCGCATGTGCTACCGTACATCACCTTACTTAATCTCCTGATTGGTCTTTCTGTCCGCTCTGCCTCTTCGTTCAGCTGATATGCTAATTTTTCGACTCCGTCCTTAATTTTTGCACACCAGTGTATAATAATACTAATCTTCTTCAATGGCTCGAAAGCCCTGGGTGGGCCCTGACCTTCTCCTGGCAGATTTTGGCAACTATTATTTAGTTTTTGACCTTTAAAATACTTAGATTTTTTTCGACACTGTCAATCCATCGTAACAGGAGTATGCCTCGAGGTCTATTTCCCATGGGTTTTGCCGGAAAGATTTTCTTGCAATATATGTCTTGTATAACCGAAAATCTCGTGCATACTCTAATACGCAAGAAACTTTTCTCTGTCAATGCCACTATGTTTGAATTTTTAACCATAGTAACCTTAAATCTGCTTACACCTGTTGATTAATGGTGGGAGAAAAAGTAGGTATATTTATCTTTCCATGCATGTTATATTTATTGTAATATGTGCAGTATTTTTCATATTATGATTAGTTAAAATTGGATCCATCTTTTGTCCTCACCTCCGACTAAAACTTTCAACATCGTACAACTAACCTCCTCCTCGAACTCGATTCACTTAACTTCAGGGGCTTAGCTACAGTCGTATCAGCCATATCAATGATGCGGGGCCCCCAATAAATTTTGATACCAGAATCAGGACTATTTACGCCAGTGCTTAACTTTCAGTTGCAATCTTCATTATCATGTTTCACGGTGGGATGGATGGGCTCTCCCATTCATCATTGTTCGAGAGTTAGGAGGAAGATTAGCCATAGTCAAAACTATATAATTTATTAACAAGTGTTGTGACGGGGCATTATCGGTACTACTTCCAATAATCCTCTTGGGATTTCTTTGTGGCCAAAATGGCAATTCTTTCCAACCAACCCAAGAAGAGAGCATGGTTATGCAGATTAGAAATCGTATATATTGGAGCGTTAGTATTCGCGATGAGCGCTAAGTAAGCTAAGTGAAGGGAGGTAAAGTTCTAGGAGAAGAGAGTTATGAGTTCGGAGAGTGTCTGTCTAATAGGGCCAGTGAAGATAAGGCTCAAGTGGGTCCGAGACCAGAGCCTTAGCCAGAGCAATGCAGATTAATGGATAAATTGATGATTTACGGACCGTAGCTGTTCGCCAAGGAAATAGCGGTAAGCTTGTTTGTTTAAGCTTTAAGAATAGAGCGGGTACTATTAAGTTAGGGATTAATCTATAAAAATAGATTCAATGGTTAATTGTGATATTTATCAGAAATACGGTTTGCGTTGGATCACTCCTGATCATAAGCCTCCTAGACTATTGTTGTTTTACTGTACATAAATTAAGATCATAATAAATTGATTTTATTATGGCAGAGTTTAGTGGTTCATCTTTCGTTCCCTCAGACATAGGTCACGTGAATGGCGAGGAGAGGATATCCCAAACCCAGGGGATATCACAGTATCAACAACTTAACAAATCTCAACAACCCATGTTAGTAAATGCAGTACTTACTTAAAGTATGGGAACAAAAGCGAGGTAGACGAGATAATTAATATTTAATTATAAATTGAATCATTTACTCTTAGAACTTCTTGGCAGTACATGTTCCAAATAATCGAAATTTCGTTCTAAGCTAATCTACTTCAAGCCGACACAATTCCAATTTAAATATCTAATTGACCAAATCGTCATCCTTCAATTTTAACTATAATAATAATAAAAAATAGTAAATAGTAACAGTAATAGTAAATAATCTACGAATCACTCTCGGATATCTTTCTGTTATTCTACGTTAATCACTAACTTTTATCATCTAGCTCCTAACTTCTTTTCTCCCTCTATTGAACCTAAAAGTTAATGCTTAAATATAAGCCTTAGTTTACATTAGTCTCGTCTCCTTCTTCGGGAGAAAGTTTTCAATAAAATAATATTTAAATAAACAGTTTTTTCCTAAGAGGATTAGTTTGAGGTTCGCGAATAGACCCGTTACAACGGTTCCTCTACATAAAAAGGTTCACAAATCAATTTACTGAGTGATTTTCCTTTTGGATATTTGTAGAAAGACACAAAGGAAAACCTTTACAATTTCAAAATTTTGAAAAGATTTTAATTGAACAATCAATTTCTATGCGGTTTCATTCTGTGCAAACATTGATATAATAGCGATTATTGCATGGCAATTGTATTTTTGAGCTGGTGGTGCTAATTTCTCCGAAATATTATTCGGTATCCTCAAAGTATGACGACACTTTCAAAAACTAATTAAAAATAAACAAAGAGATTTTCACTTACCATCTCTCAAACTCTAAATGGGTCAATGTCCCCATTTTTCAACATTCTTGTTTCAAAATGACTTCACCGCAAGTTGGAACAGGGTTTATAGAATTTAAGTCAGCAGCAGCAGGAATTGGGCTCTACTACACCGGAGTGAGAAAAAGTTCCCGGATGAATGGATGGAAAGAGGAAATCCAATAGTGTGGTCATTTAGATTTTTAGACATAGCACATTTGGACTTCTTGTTGTAGAGATGCGGGAAAAACATTGTTTACCAATCATCAATTAGTGACACTGACGAAATGAAAAATCGAATTACTGTGACCATTCAGATTGTTGATCTTGCAATGCTTCATAGAGAAATCTCGTATGTGTTGTGCGCAACTAACGGTGCACGTATTGAAATCATGCTAAAAAGCATTGTGAAAAAAACAGTCTTTATGGAACAAAAAATTCGTAAGTGGATATATATTTATTATTTTTTTTTCGTAATTAATATTTGGAAGTGTAGTCTTACTTTTCAGAAACCTAGTATACAACCTATGACAAGTAAGTTCGGTGAATAGTCCTGTAACTTTAACGTAGATGAAATATTAAAGAAAGTTACCTTACTGTCTTTCGAAATAGTCATCTCCCCAAACTATGCACCACTGAAATCTTCTACACATGCCCTGGAATCTTTGCAAGAAGTTTTCTTTTGAGATGGAGTTCAAAAGCCTCGTCACGTTTCGTTGATTGTTAGGAATACCGCCAATAATAATATCGTCAATATGAATACCACGTTTTTCTCATACCTAAATTCTGGGTAACGATTTATCACACGGATTCCCGGTTAATCCGCAGTTCATCAGCAATCATGTGCACAGTTAATTGACGATCTTTGGGGATTCATTTCCTCATTCTCTCAACGTTGTCTCACAGATGGAGATCCTCAGTCCAGTCTTCCGATACATGTGTGACAGGTTCACGCATTTTTTCGTTTACATGTCCTCTTGGGTTTTTTGGGCCGGAATGAATGGCAGCATTTTTTTGCAACCAACCCAAGAAGTAAAGCGTGAAGGAAAGATGCAAATTAGGAAGCTTTTAAATAACAGAAGTTTAGAGTAAGCTGGGTGGCATTTGGGGAATGTTATGATAGTCCGTGATTCAAGTGTGAAGAGGTTTTGAAAAGTTAAGTGACAGCCAACAGAAGTTATCCGTGACAAAGACTCTTAGGTCAAGGTGCATACCATTGCACGCCAGTGAATCGCAACTTCAACTAGGATAAGATAGATTGATATTTAGTTCGACATTAAAGGTAGAAGTGACTATCAAAATATTCGGATCTGTGATCGCATTCAAACTAAGCTTAGGCGAGTTAGTTATTGATAGTGGTCCGAGTTACGTTATTTCAGTATTATATACTGTGTGTTTAGCCACCGTAGATTCTCTCACATATCATATTATTATCTAATCTGTTAAATGTTTAAGTTAAGATCTTAATAAAGTGATATTAAGATCATGGTAGCTTCTGGTTCTTCTTTTATTCCTACACCTCTAGCTCACACTGATAATCTAGAAGAAGGGCACCCGAGGGGGATGCCCTTACACATGGGTTGTCAGAAACACTTTCCCTGCTTTTCGAAAACAGGCGAACCAGTCGTACACACACTTCATGGACAGTGCTTGATCTTCATAAACACGTACCACCATCGATAAGTTTCTTTTGGTGTCTTGCCAAGCTTAAAACAAAACTTTAAATTGAACTTTAGTTCGTTCATTTTCATGTTCTCATTTAAGGAGGAGCAACGTACTAAACAAGCACTTTGTAAAACAAGTCTTACACGGAACACAAGCGAGTCTTAACTGAACAACGGGGGAGCATGTGGTCAACATCTACCACTACGCATGTGCAGCGTTTTGTTTCGCCAGTGTTGCTAGATTGGACGTTCTGGCATCGTTCACCGAACTTTACTGTCAGAGGTTGTATTAACAGTTCTCTTTCAGCTCTTAAATACCAGTAGTTCAGTTTTCCAAAATTTTAATATAACTGAGGAAAATTTATTTCATAAATAGTTTGTTTAGTTGGTTTTAGTGCATTAGAAAAATTATTATTACAGGAATGGGATGACAGATTGGAACATCTCGCACAAGTGTGGGCTGATGGCTGTGAGTTTCGACATGGTAAACCTCAAGGCATGTCCTATCCTGGAGCCTATGGACAGAATCTTTACATAGGGGGTGATCCTACAGGATATTTAAGTATGTGGATGTGGTACGAAGAATATGTGCATTACGATTTGAGGAAAGACTACTGCAAACCTGGTGAGCAATGCGGGCATTATATTCAAGTGAGTATACTTAAACAAGTACTGTAGAAAAAAATTTTTAGGTAAATTTCTATACTTATAGATCAACAAAGAAAAATTTTATTTCTGCTACTTTTTATTAAATAGTTACAATTAATATAAATATGTATATACATATAACAGAATCACAACATTAAGTGGTAATTAAATTTTATTAATTATCATTAAAGTATCGTATTGTCATCCAAAACAATCGTGTATATAAAATTTCAGTTATACTGACTGTTTTAAAACGTGAGGAAAATTTTGACCCAAGTCGCTAACAATGAAATCAACGTGGCTGTACCTGTAATTCTTTAAATTATTAGTTTCAGTCAATTAATTTTAATTAATTATAATTAAATTATCGCTTTCCCAAAACGATAGTGTATAGAAAATTTCAGCTCAAATGAGCACTTTCAAATGTGAGAAAAAACCTTTTCAAGTTTTGACACAAGTCACCAAAAGGGTCGCTAAATCGCTATAAATGATGCCAACGTGCCTGTATTTATAATTCTTTGAATAATTAGTTTTAATCAATTATTTTTTATTAATTATAATTAAATTACTGTATTTTCATCCAAAATAATCATATATATAAAATTTCAGCTCAATTGAGTGTTTTAAAATGTATTTTATTAAAGATTGAAAATTCCACCAAGATAAATATATAGAGAGTGTGAGCTAATAGTAGGAATTGAAAAATAAGGACTTTAACTTCTAAAACGAATTATATTTATCTTTTACATACAACCTCCACCCTCCCCCATTGTAAACCTATCCCCCCAATCCCTTCTTAGATAATCCCTCAACTAAAAAAACATGCTTGCTAAACTCCAAGTTAGAATATTTAATAGTTGAAAAATGGGATTTTAATCTATCTCCTCATCCCTTACTCGAAAATAGGTTTCCTCAATACCCGTTCATTGTAGATTTGTGTTCAACAAAAGGAAATCGTTTGCCTAGTTTCAAGTTTGTAGTAATAGTTCAAAGGTTACAAATTTTCATCCCCAACACCCCCGCACCCCCTCTTGGATGTCGATTGCCGCAAAATTCGTTCTTAAATGTTACCAAATCAAATGATGCGAATGAATACATTAATTGTTTTCTGAAAATCAACAGGAACGGTTCTTGACTACTGGCTGCATATCGCGACATTTGGAGACTTTACACATCCACACACACAAACTTCATTATTAGATGTTATCATTCACCGAATACAGAAACGGTCAATTAAGGCTTTTCTACCAGAAAATTTGAATTAGTAAACTACTCACATTCTCACATCTGCATTATATCAATCAGAGTCCAATTTAAATTATTAAAAAGGAAAACAAAATGTTTTGTCTTGGCTCTTTCCTCTTTCATTCCATATTTTGAAAGAGAATTTTTATACCTATTAAGTAAGGTAGCCAACCGTCCTCCTTTAGGAACGACAGTCCTTCTTTTATAAGTTTTGTCCTTCCTCGAAAAGTGTCCTCCTACTAGCCCTCCTTTCCAACATTTTGAAACTAATCTCTTAATCTCTGTATTCAGAGATGCCAGATCGAAGTAGTACGCGTTATTATTTATATGTCGGATACAAAAACTTTTATGCAATTCAAAAATAAGATGGCTCGCTCTAATACCTGCTGTAGAGCATGTTTCACAATTATTTGAGCATTATTGAGCATCATTTTTAAAAATTACACCAGCGTTTCTCAAACTGTTGGGCGTAATAACTCGGTAGGGGGGTGAGCAGATTAAAAAAATCGAAAACAAAAGATTTTTTTAAAAAGATTATTAATTTGCTGTAAAAAAAGATTATTAATTTAAAGTAAACGAACAAAATACATTTTGACATAATAAAATACACATTTGCACTGATATAATACACTTATAAATGTATCAGTATTGCACAATGTATTTTTAAATTAACTTAACAATACTAGATCATGAACAAGTTTAATAATTACCAGTGACCCCATGAGCTTGTCATATATAATTTTTTTAAAAAATTAACACTTATTCTGATAATTTGTATGGTTTATAATTAATCCCTCAGCTGCCGAATACAAGTCACGTGATTCGCTCTTCAATGCCACCGTTTTCCGCGTAGGCGCGCTTATGTGATGTATTTTGTGGGGGGTGAAAAGGAATATATACACAAGTAAAACCTTCTATGAAATAAATAAATCCTTCGTTAACACCCTCAAAGTCCTTTTATTGCATTTCAGAGCTTTCGGAATGATTTTATGGATGCAGTGCACAGAAAAGATCATACATCGGAAAGACTTATATATACGTCTGGGACAATTAACTCTTTGGTTGAGTGACGCGTGTATATACACCGTTGGCACTTAAGATATTGTAGTCATATTGTAGCTTTAGCGTCAAAGTATGAAACTATTGAATTCAATACATTGTTATTGTACAGAGGGCGGCGATGAAAATTATGATTGAAAATTGGGTTGCAAATATTGAATGCTTGAGAGAAGTACTGCTTAACACAAAAATCCAAAAATTGTGGAATGGTTTCAATTATGAATTATCAGAGATATTAATGCATTTCTTTCAAAATCAAGCATCTATTTTCCACAAAAAGAATAAAAAGATTGATGGCTAACATATTTAATTTACAGAAGTTTTCTTATTTTGAACGATTTTGTCCTTCAACATAAATTATGATTTGAAGAAAAATTTACTCTTTTAATAATAAAAAGTAAATTTTCTAACGTAAGAATCAAATCCGAGCTCAATGGAAAAGTTTACAAATGAAGTGCGGAGTTTTTACCATTCATGTTTCCAATACGTCGTAGAATGATCTGAAACAAACATCATGTAGAATAACAGTTTTCAATGCTGTCTTTTGATTCCATCGTAATTAAATTGGGCAGAACTGTGGAAACTATGTTGAATTTTTATCGAAAGAAAAACCTGGTATTAAAATCGACGACAATTATCTGTTTGAAGAAATTAGAAGAGTGAATGTATATTTATAAAATCCGGTAAATTACAACAATGGGAAATGATGAACTACGAACAATATTGAAATTGATAAAAGATAAGTGTGTGACGGATCTGTACGCGCGATTTTCCAATTATCCTCTTGGGAAATCTTTTGGGCTATCAATTCGCGTTATTCACAGCCAGCCCTTCGGGAGAAGAGAATTGTGATACTTAAATTAACTTACTATATGTAGTTGAGGTTTTCTTGCTTGAAAGAGAGTAGGAGAGAAGATATACTCGAGTCAGGTGAGATAGCTACTGAAGGTATAATATTAAAGTTACAGTGATTTGATTCTTATTAGGAGGAACATTTAAGTTGTGATTATTCACTAAGATTGAATTGATATCAGATAATTAGTTAGATCCTTTATAAACTAAGGATCAAGTTTGACAGTCTCCTAATCATTCGTGTTTTACCATCGTTATTCAACTTTTGCGGCAAGCATTGAGACATTCTCGTACTATTATTAGTTGAAATTGTTTCTTTTCATTGTGTGACAAAAAAAGATTGTTCGGATCATGGAGAGTGTTTCTTCCCCTATCTCCGACATATCTAGGTGCCCAAGAGAGAGGTGGCAACCTCTCACAAAGTGAGAAATTAAGATTGAATGTTGATACTTTCATCTCCTTCAATGGTTCGATAGTCCTGGGTGGGCCCTGGCATTCTCCATAATTCCTTTTCTGAAATCCCTACTTTTGTCAACTGCTTCCCAATTTTCTACCTTTAAAATTTTTTAGGTCCTTTTCAACACAGTTAATCCATCCTAACTCGGATCTACCCCGAGGTCTATTTCCCATGGAGTTTGCCAGAAAGATTTTATTGCAGCAAAGATCTTCATTCATTTTAACCAGATGACCAGTCCATTTAATTCTCTGTAATTTCATAAATTTTACAATATTAGATTGTTTCAAAATTTTGTAAAGTTCTAAGGGAGTTAGATCTAGAAATGGTGATTGTTTTCTAAAAAGATCGATTTTTACATCGATTTGAATCATAACCTGATGAATCGATTCATAAAAAAATCGAGGTTTAAAAGATCGATTTCTAAAAAATTGATTTTTTTCAAGTCTGCATTTACAATGTAAATATAAATCCGTTTTATGAAAAACAAGAAAAATACCATAAAAAACGTTCACTTATCAGAAAAGTCAGGGGAGTTTTTTAGTTCAGGGAATTCGACAATTACAATTATTTTTATTTACCATATCAAATTATCAGGTATAAAAGAAGACATGTATTTTCTAAGTGTATTTGTTACATTAAAAAGTATAGAAAATAGATAATATAGCTTAGAGTTCCCAATGCTTAATATCTAAACTTTTTAAAAACAACAGTCTGCCAAGTCTACTGGGATTCAAACTTTTTCGCTCTTCACTTACGATGTTGCCAGCAATAGAAAAAAAGCGTTCACAAGGAACAGATGATCCCACACTACTCATATACATCATGGCTACTGAGTGAACGTGATGATAAATAGAGTATTTTTGTTCTTGCTAGTGAAATATAGATCATACCTGCCTGCGATAAATAGTGTTTAAATTCTTCGCTTTTTTATGGTTTTTACCAAAACAGAAAAAAATCGAATGTTGATTTTCTAGGATGAAACATCGATTCACTGAATCAATTCAGTACTACATATCAATTTAAAAAATCGATTTTCTTTGGCCCCAGAAATTGATCTTTCGATTAATCGATCTCAGATCGCCACCCCGATTTGTTTCTGTCTGATAGCCATGATTCTTAGCAATACATCTGGTACGAATCTTTCATGAAAGTAAACTTTTTCTTAATACTGTCATGCAAACTTTACTTCATTCCTCTTGAACCAGTGCTTCTCAAACTTTCAATGTTAACGACCCAATATTCAATCATAATTTTAAATCCCCCTCCATACAATTACAATGTGTTGAATTCAGTAATACTATACTTAGATGCTAAAGCTACAATATATATATATATATATATGTGTGTGTGTGTGTGTGTGTATACGACTTCAATTTAAGTGCCACTGGCGTGTATAAACGTCTCGCGCAACCAAATAGTTAATTATCCTGGACGTAAATGTACGTCTTTAAGAAGTGTAACCTTTTCTATGCACTGCTATCCATAAAATTAGACCGAAAGCTTTGGAATGCAAAAAAAATAAAGAACCTTGGCAGTTTTTGCAAAGGATTTCCCGACTTCAGAGGATTTGCTTAGTTATTCCTTTTCTTCCCCTCCCCCACAATACATCGCTTGTATGGAAGGTGGCATTAGGAAGTGAATCGCGTAACTTTTAATCGGCAGTTATGGGATTAATTTTAAACTGTACAATTTATCAAGATAAGTGTAAATTTTTGTATAATTTTATATATGACAATCCCATGGGGGGGCACTGGTAATTATTAAACTTGTGCTTAACTTAGTATTGTTAAATTAATTTTAAAATACATTGTTAAGTTTATACACTTTTACACTAATACACTTTTAAGTTTATTACATCAATGTAAATATGTATTTTATTTTTTACTATGTCAGAATATATTTTGTTTGTTTACTTTCGGTAAATTAATATTTTTAAATAATCTTTTGTTTTCGACTTTTCAATATGTTCATGCCCCCTAGGGGGATGCGCCTCACAGTTTGAGCAACACTGTCTTGAACCGTTTTACAAAATCCGTTCAGGACTCTTGGATGCCATTTTCCCAACGCTCTTTTTAAGAAACCGAAAGCACAAAAGTTTATGAGCGAAGCGTTGGATGGTTATACACATAATTCATCAAATGGAATACACTTTATTCCTGTGTTCCTAATAAGCTAAATAAGCGGCAGTTGACTTCGACGCATCAGTAGAAACTTTGTCCATGTGAAGCTTAAATTTATTAAAGTCCTTTCCATATAAGGTTGAAATTTATTCTTCAAAAATTGGTAGTAAAATATTTTGATGATAGTAGAGTAAATTAATTTTGGCTTTACTGCAGACTTTTTTGATTTTTAATTTGCCGTTGTTAAAAGATCCTGTAACTATCATGAATCTCTTCGGGAACTTTACTGTACACTGACAAAGCCATTTCGTACGGTCATTTCCATTAGTTCAGCAATAGAAAACTGATCTTTTTTTATATTAGAGCAAACTTTCAATATTTGCGACCCAATATTCAATCATAATTTTCATCGCGCCCGCCACCATACAATAACACAATGTATTGAGTTCAATAATACTATACCTTGGCGCAGAAGCTACAATACACTTTAACAACTTACGTGTCATGACTCACTCAGCCGAAGTGTTAAATGCCCCGGACGTATATATAAGTCTTTTCGAACTACGATCTTCTCTGTGCACTGCTATCCATAAAATTTTTCCGAAGATTTTGGAATGCGATATGGGCTGCGGTAGCCCAGCGATCAAGGTATCGGATCATGGCAGGCATGTCATGAGTTCGAGCCCAGTACCACTAGAGACCTGCCGTGTAGGGCAGCGATGCACGTTAAATCTGTCGAGAGCTCAAACGTCCTCCCGTTGGTGTGGTGTGGTAGTTAGGAGAGGGGATGCCAGCTCAGGTGTCTTCCACGTCACTTGACCGTGGTTCAAAATTACGTGGTCCGTCACTAAAAGCCCTCGTTTAGCTGAACAGAGTTATTTCAAAGAATTTAATTATTTATTCCTTTGCTTCCCCTTCTCCCGATACATCACAAACGCGAGCCTAAGTGGAAAGCGGTGCCACTGGGCAGCAAATCACGTAACTTTTAATCGGCAGAGTTTCAAGATCAATTATAAACCGAAAAAATTATCAAAATAAGTTTTAATTCTTGTATATAATTTTACATATGACAAGCTCATTATTAAACTTGTTCTTATTTCTATTGGGGGCTGCGGATTAGAGTTTTGCCATCTCAGAAATGGTACATTCCCCGGAAGCCGGTATCTCTTTTAAGTGCGGCCCCATATAGACGGATACCAATCGCCGCAGGTAATTTTGACACCCAGTTTCCTCCCTGGAGGGAGGCACCTGAGCTCTGACGAAGCGAACCTGTACTAGGATTTAATTTTGCCTAGAGCACCTAAGCCAAACAGACACTCTAGCGATCATTTACATGCAGTAAAATCACACTACAGGGCCGCTGTCGAATCCGCCTCCTTGGGTGCAGAAGGGCAGCGACAAACCAACCACGCCACCCAGCCGGCACTTTTTCTTAATTTGGTATTGTTAAATTAATTAGGAAATGCAATGTACAATACTGGTACATTTATAAGTATATTATAGCAGTGCAAATATGTATTTGATTTTTTTATTAGGTCAAAATGTATTTTAATAATATTTTTAAATATTTTTTATGCCTTTGTAGTTATCACGCCCTCCTCTAGGTCCGTACCCTATTGTTTGAGGTACTCTGGCTTTACAAATTAAATTGTTAGAAATGGAGTTCGATGGAAAATTTTCTGATTTTTAAAGCTACAAATTAAAATTTCATATTTTTACTTCACCTGTATTTATCGATATTGAAATTGTAGATGAAAACATACAAATTGTGTGTGTGTGTGTGTGTGTGTATGAGTTAACTGAAATCATCCAATGCAATTTTTTGTTGAAGCAAAAATGTATGGAACTTGAAATTTCAGATTTTTATACGTATTTATCTGTAGATCGCTTTTCTAAAAAGTTTGTGTTTGTTACGCATACAATGAATATATTCGGCAGCCCTAATTTATGTGAAAAATTTTCTTCAATGAAAAATAACAAAAATTCAGAAAGGTAAGAATATCCCCCCCATCAACATTTATCATTAATTATAAAAACTTCATCAGCTCAATAAGTTCAACTAAATTTTTATGACTTGTTTTGTGAAAAACGGTGCCAAATATCTTCTAGAAAGTAATATTAAACACTATTTCTCTTATTATAACTGTTTTGTTTTCTTATAAAAAAATATGAAATATTAATAGTTTGATTCTAAATAACATGGAACATTGAAATGACTGTGTAAGTATAATATAAATAAATTTTGAGTCTAATAAATACATAATGCAATCATTCTAAAAATCGTATTTTATTAATTTTTTCACCATTAAAAAGCCAACTTAATATAAAATAGATCATGTGACCAAAATGTCATACGAGTTTGACATGCCAGCTCTAAGCGATTGCTTATGTACTTCCGCGATGTTCTATGAAAAATTTATGCTTTTTCCAAGCTACTAAGTAATATTTCTGTGAAACGGATGCATTGAATTATTAAATCAGATGCAGTGAGATTCCAATTTTTATATCCCAGCCCTCTTAATGCTTCATATCGGGTTGCGATGAGATAGCATTACTTTTTTTATATCACAGGCCTTTTAATATTCCATATCGGGTTACACTGAGATTGCATTTTTGTATCACAGCCACTTGATGTTCCATATCGGGTTGCAATGATATTACAATTTTTATATCACAGAACTCTTGATTTTCCATACCGGGTTGCGATAAGGCTATTTTTTTATGTCACAGTCTCTTGTTCCATACCGGGTTGTGATGAGATTACACTTTTTCATATTGCGGTGATATTATTTTTATATCAGCCTCTTGATTTTCATACCGGGTTGCGATTAATGTTCCATATCGGGTTGCAATGAGATTATACATTTTTTATATGACAGCCTCTTGATGTTCCATAACGGGAAGCGATGAGATTAGTTTTTATACCACAGAACTCTTGATGTTCCATACCGGGTTGCGAGGATATTATTTTTTTATATCACAGCCCTCATGATGTTTCATATCGGGTCGCAATGAGATTACATTTTTTTATATCACAGTCCTCTTGATGTTCCATACCGGGTTGCGATGAGATTAAAGTTTTTATATCACACACACACAGCCCTCTAGATGTTCCATACCGGGTTGCGGTGATATTATTTTTTATATCACAGCTCTCTTGATGTTTCATACCGGGTTGCGATGAGGTTACAAAAATTTTTTATATCACAGCCATCTTGATGTTTTCATCATGTTTGACGGTTTTTAGTTTACGAGCTAAAGGAGGTTTTAGAAACCTCTTAGGTTGACTTGCGATGACATTAAAGTTTTTATATCACAGCTCTCTTGATGTTTCATACCGGGTTGCGATGAGGTTACATTTTTTTATATCACAGCCCTCTTGATGTTCCATACCGGGTTGCGGTGATATTATTTTTTATATCACAGCCCTCTTGATGTTCCAACCGAGTTATAATGACCCGATACTTGTAAGTCTTAATATTTTTCCCGCTTGTAAAAGAGCGCTTTGGTGCCTCGTGAAACCAAATGCAACAAGGTAGCACGTCGAAGTGGAAGGGTTTTTCCTTGAACACATACAGCATTCGCTTCTCATTGAGGCGCTCGTGGTGGAACTTGGCCCTCACGTAGCGCAACTTTTCAGTCTCCAGGTAAGCGTCCTCCACGGTGGTGATCTCGATGCGGGGTTGTGAAGGGGGTCGCTTCTTCAAGTTGTAGCGGCTGCAAGGGAAAGAAAATCTCGTCAGGCATCCGAACTTGATAAAAACAGTCGCAAGTATAATTCGTCATTTTTTTTAGTATGAGACAGAACTTAACATATGCAAAAACGAACTTCTCTATAATCGATCGAGTTACGTTTAATGAAATACCTTTAAAAAGAGCTTTAATTTAGTACTTTTTATAGAAGTGTACTATCATTTATGTACTAAAAGTACTGCATTTAATATAGTTATTACTTGAACTATAAATACTGTACATAGCAGTCTTACTAAATACTATAGTACTATACTATACCCGGTATACTATAGTACTAAATTAATAGTACTATTATTACAGTATATAGTACTATTAATTTAGTACTGTCAGTACTGCGTTTTTACCGTAAGGTCTGCATTTTTTACTACTTTTAGTACTGCATTTGACACTGTTATTTAGTAATATATTGTTCTTGTATCTCAAAATTTTGTTTTATTATGCAATATATTTTACTTAGGAACCTTACTTACAAATCACAGCTTTTTTTCTTTTTTAGTTTGAGAAATATAGTATATAAAAAGTACTTTTATTTTACTATTTAAAATTCAAATTTACATCGAACTTTGTTCATTGTGCGCTATTAAGAACAATTGTGAAAAAAACGCTTTTCTCTATTTAAAAATGTCTCAATATAAAAACATTTAAATGTCCTATAGATTTCAAGAAAATTACTTTTTTAAAATTAATTTTAGCCTTCATACACAATTAAATAAAAAAAATGTTTTTTAAAGTTAGACAAATAAAAGCTGTATATATATAATCTAATATCTCACTACTCAATTTTACTTCATTTTCAGCTTTTTTTAAGTGATTCTGAAAAATTGCAGAGATTGTTTTTTTCATTCACTTGATTTTATACTACTTTAGTTATAAAATCTATCTTTTTCCTCGTGTGCTTACAAAATTCAACCATAATTGTTTAACTTTCAGTAAATTGACACATCTATATCTAATTTTCGAAAATAAATTATAAATAGTTAGCCGTCTTCTGGTCCAGAAAAATTCTAAAATCCATTTAGTAAATCATTAAGTTTTCACAATATTTATAAACGAAAAAAGTCATATATCCTTATTTCAAACAAAGAATTAAAATATTTATCACATCCAAATGGATATAATGAACTGAAATATTGTGTGTTCACAAAATGCCATTGCATTACTTACATGTTGTAAATCAGCCTCTTCAGAAATCCGCAACCCATCTTCTCAATCCACTGATGTGTAATCAATATAAATCACAAATTAATAATAGTATATTAATCGCAGTTTCACAAAGATTCTTAGTCCTCAGAAACAATAATTCAAATGGCCAAACACAAAAATACTTCTCAGTGTTTGGATGCTTATATTGTTGCATTAACAATGCCGTTTTTTGACAGAATAATTGCCATTTTATTGATTGGTGCATTATTGTACAACAATACTAATCATAAACAACTACTATAACAAAAAATTTAAAGTCAATTCCTACTTAGATCAACAAAGAAAAATTTTATTTTAGCTACTTTTCATTAAATAGTTACATTTAGTATAAATATGTATATGTGTCAGTGGCGCACACAAGGGGGGGGAGGGTCCTGGGGGTCCGAACTTCCCCCCCAAAGCCCTTGATTTTTTCTCCGATTGATTATAGTTCTAAGTTTATAGTACGCAAAATTTAATTAGTATTTGTTATTAATGATTAATTTTATTAATTAATGCTAATTATTTATTCAAAAATTAGTTTTTTACTGTGTTTTGTTCCCGAATATCGACAAAATCAAAAGGAGCATGATTCAAGAATGGTGAACTTTTGACCCCGGACCCCCTTGAAAAATTCCTGTGTGCGCTACTGATATATGTACATGTGACAGAATCACAACATTTAGTGGTAATTAATTTTTATTAATTACCATTAAAGTATCGTATTGCCATCCAAAACAATCGTGTTTATAAAATTTCAGTTCAACTGAAAGCCTTAAAAGAGAGGCAAAAAACCTTTTCAAGTTTTGAAAAAGGTGCCAAAAGGGTCGCTAAGTCGCCAAAAATGATGCCAGCGTGGCTGTATTTGTAATTCTTTAAATAATTAGTTTAAATCAATTAATTTTTATTAATTATAGTTAAATTATTGTATTGTCATCCAAAATAATCATGTATATAAAATTTCAGCTCAAATGAGTGCTTTAAACTTTATTTTATTAACGATTGAAAATTCCACCTTTTCCAAAATTCACCACAAATTCCAAAGGTTTTAAAATTGCATTAAATAAAATAAAATTAGACAGTATTGATACATAGTGTGCAAGTATGTGTGTGTTTCACTCAGATTGCAGCCTTCTCATGTAATAGTCTTGCTCATTGTCGTTGAGAATGAACAAGAACAAAACAGCGAGAGGGGGTAAAAATTGACAAAAGAACCATAGACAACGAGAGAGTCAGAGTGGCAACGACGGGCACATAAATAAGAATAATAGTAATTAAGAATCAATGACGCATGTGACTGTTAAGTGTTGCATATCTCGTATATCGTGCCCCAACACATGTGTTTGTCTTGTTAGAACTTTAATTTATTCTGCGAACGCGCAAATATATATTCTCCTCTTCAGATACATATTAAATATTCCGAAACAACCATTTCTCCTTCCTTTACTTCCTTTACACGACTTCTGTAAACTAAATTAAAATAAATAAATTCAGAAGATCCCTATTTTTTGTTGTATTAATGTATATGTTACCGTTAAAGTATATAATTCAGTTGTTGTAGTGTGTTTTTATTCTGGGATACATATGAAATACGAGTGGAAGAACAGAAACATACATTACAAACAGAAGAGTATAAACATTTATTACAAATGATGATCCCAGCATATTACAGAAGGGGTGTGCTGCTTTCCTTTCGAGACGGGAATCCATTACAGGCGAAAGTCTGACTTCTTTTCCCGAAGAAAATACATCCATGCCTTACTCGGGATTCGAGCCCGAACCCACTCGGTTACAAGCCGAGGGTGATATCCACCACACTAACTGGGCGGCATGTAATTCAGTTATTTCATAAAATGACTAGGTATATTGTGAAATAACTAGACAAGTCAGTTACAGTATATATAATAGATGAAAAAAATTTTCATACTTTACCTACTTATTCAATGTAATAACTTGTTATTCTATAAAATCACAAATAATAGACCATTAAAGTGAAAAATAAACAATGTCAAAGTTATTTCATAAAATAATGGATCATAAATAGCTAATACCTTTCGGAAAAATACATTTTATTCCTATTGCGTATCATTAATGGATAAATAATAAGGAAAAGCAGATAATATTGCTAATCAGAATTGCTGACATTAGTTTAACAGAAGGGGGGGGGAGAATATATTTTGCATCCGTGTATTACTGGCACAATTATCGTTTCTACTCCTTGAACTTCAAAGGTATCAGAATGCTGGATTAACCAATAGTTACATGGTACTTTTTTTCGGTGCTGTTTTAGCACTTTTTACTTCTGCTATCAAAGTTAATTTTTCACGAGTAAGTGCAACGCTTTTTTTTTTTTTTGCTTTGTCCCACGCTTAATTAATAAAGATTCAGATCTCTCGCAGTAAATCTTTCTTATTTACAAGTTGTTCTCCCATTTCCGCAGAATCATTGCTTGAAAACAGGTTGCAAAAATATTTGTTAATAATCCAAAATGTAGAATAAACACTAACATATACACACCGTTTATATATATCTACATTTTGAGGCAACAGAATGAAGCGTACACACACACACACACCGTCATCTCAAAGCAGCTGCGAGCGGTTCAAAACTGATTTAAAGAAACAAAGAACTTTTTCGACTGCTATATTTCATACTTTAACGATCAAGTGATCGTTGTTCTATAGAATACCTAGTTAAATCGTAGAATTCAATAATTTTATACACTTTAACTGACTTTACCAGTTATTTCACGACATACCAAGTTATTCAATGAACTAACAAATTTAATCGTACGTGTGTCCGTTACCTGCATTGGCTAGATTTCGTGTAAAATGTGTTTCTTTCGGTTTTTCCTCAGAAGATATCCGAAGAAACATCAGAATTAGTTGTTTCCCGTCTTAAATTTTGTATCAATATTTATATCAATTAAAATGTGTTATTTTTGTCATTCTAGTTGGCCTGGGCTCCAAGTAAACGACTAGGTTGTGGTATTACAAAATGCGGCATAAAATATCTCATCGTATGTCACTATTATCCTGCGTAAGTAAATTCATTATAAAAATAGTTACAGTTTTATTTTAGTATTATATGAAATGGAAATCGGTATATTTTGTTTATTTTAGGTTACTAAAGTTGTATTAAATATATACATTGACCTACATAATTATTATTTCCAATTTTCTAAAACAAGTATGCTGTGTATATTATTTCATTTTTTTTTCTAATGGGCTGGGGATTGACAGGTCTGCAATGGTAAAACACCACACATGTTGGTGTTTTACCATTGCAGACCTAGTAAAGAGTGTTTTTTTTCCAGGTATAGAAGTTTAAGTTGGCATTACTTTCCAAGATGGCGACCGATTTAACAGCTGTCAAGTGATTTATTCTCAGTTTGGTTTGGCAATTCATCATGAATAGACTCACGCCTGAACAACGCTTTCAAATTGTGCAATTTTATTTCGAAAATAATGGTCGATTTTCATAAGAAGCGAATTTTGTTTAGCGATGAAGCGCACTTCTGGTTGAATGGCTACGTCAACAAACAAAACTGCCGCATTTGGAGTGAAGCTAATCCACAAGTGTATGTCGAAACACTGTTACATCCAGAAAAACTGACTGTTTGGTGCGCTTTATGGGCTGGTGGAATCCTTCTTAAAAAAGGATGAAGGCCACAACGCTACAGTTTATGGTGATCGGTATAGAGCCATGATTACTAACTTTTTCATTTCTGAATTGAACAATCATGATGTCCAGGAGCTGTGGTTCCAACAAGACGGCGCAACGTGTCACACAGCTCGTGCCACAATCGACTTATTGAAAGACACGTTTGGTGACCGCCTAATTTCACGTTTTGGACCTGTGAATTGGCCTCCAAGATCTTGTGATTTAACACCACTAGACTATTTTCTGTGGGGCTATGTAAAGTCATTGGTCTATGTGGATAAGCCACAAATGCTTGATCCTTTGGAAGACAACATTTGCCGTGTTATTGCCGATATACGGCCACACATGTTGGAAAAAGTCTACGAAAATTGGACGTCCAGATTGGACTACATCCGAGCCAGCCGTGGCATTCCTATGCCAGAAATCATATTTAAAATGTAATGCCACAAGATTATCTTTCGAATAAAAGAAATTCATGTCAATCGAATAATACATCGTTGTTTTATTGCAATTTAAAGTTCTATACCTCTAAAAAAACACCCTTTATAATCTTCGGGAGCTGGTATCCCTTTCTAGTGAGGCACCATAGAGGCGGATACCACTCACCGCAGGCAATTTTTACATCCAGTTTCCTCCCTGGAGGGAGGCCGGTGAGCTCTGGCGAAGTAAAACCTACTTAGGATTTTAATTTTGCCGAGAGCATCCAAGCCAAACAGGCTCTTAAGGGATGCTTATATGCTGCATAATCATGCGACATGGCCACTGTTGATTTTCTGCAACATGAAAATCCACCGACTTGGGCCGGGGTTGAACCCGCAACGTTGGGTGCAGAGGGGCAGTGACAAACCAGTCACGCCACCCAGTCGGCGGTGTATTATTTCCTTATATATTTTTTATTTTTTGTTATGTTATATTGTGGAAAAACACGTTTCTCTTTATACCTACTCCTAAAAAGTAAGTTTAAAATGTTTTAAACTATATTTTTAAAGCATTGTTCACACAAAAGTATTTATTTTATCTCAAGGATATTTTTATTTTTTTTCTGGGGAAGGGGGGCATCTCTGTATTACAGCTGAAATGATTGTTGCTGGAATATTTTTCGTTATTATTATACGTTTTCTAATTCAAAGCGATACAATGAACTCCTATATCCTACAAACTGCTTGTAAAATGTTTCCTTAAATAATTTTAAAAAGTTTTTTTATTTTTCCTGGTTAATGGAGCCTTTACAATTAATGAATACAGAAATAAACTTTTTGTTAAAAAAATACGGTTCTATATATATCTTTGTGAAATAACCGAAGATTTCCTCTGTCTATTGTAAGAAGCTGATCTTGAATTTCTCATTGTAAATTATTTCCATGTTTGAATCCTGTATTTATAATACCATTCAGACATGAGAATCGATTGTGTTTGTCTCAAGGCTTTAGAAAATTGTTTATTACTGAGCTATTAAGTCAAAAATGGGTGATACCATTTAAGGAAAATTATGGCATTTTTGTGTGTTGCTTTATATAATTTAGTTGTACGAGCGCTTAGGTAGAAAATACCGTATCTCTCAAAATATTTACGTACTAGGAAATTGAATTTTCTAATAAAATTAACGTCGGATTCCTCAATTAGTTTAGTGTAGAAGTTGGTGGTTTTGTGACACAAATTAGGTGTGTACATTGATCGGGGTTCGAGGATTTTATGCAAATCAGCCGCAATTCTTCAGGAGCAGTGGAAATTTATTGCCGAAAAGCAATCTTTGAAATACAGTCCTCAAATTCACTGAGTAAATCTAAGAAGGCCTTCACACGTTCTCTACGGCGCTCAGACACCATTATAGGACTCACTAATTTTTCTCGAAAAATCGGCTTGTTTCATAGATCGTGATATTAGTTTATTTCTCCCGTAATTTCCAGAAGAATCCATAGAGTCACAAACTCGACGAATGTATTACTTACGACGAAGAGCATATTTTTTCAACAAAACAAGGAACAAAAATATTATCTTACTGCTACGAAAAAATTTTGCTGAAGAAAAAAAATCTTTGAGCAGTCAGACTACTTTGTTAGATTTTATGAAACCTCTACATCAAAATAACTTCTGTTTGCGATTTTGTACGTACGTTACCTAATATTTTACTAAACATTTTTTTCTAAATTATTATATTCTTTCGTCTGCTATCCCAACTAAAAATATTTTATATGTATTTATATGCGAAATTACACCCCAACTTACGCAGTTATCACTACCTATCGCTTTAGTTCGGAGTATTACTGTATTATAATTTTTCATCTATGAATCAAAAAGCTGTATTATACAATTCTTTTTCCAGTTTGTAGTACTTACAAAATATATTTCATAATTATAAAATACAAAAGAAATAAAAAGCGTTAAATATTTCCTACTTTTTCAATAACCCCCAATGTAAATATACTTACCACCAAAAATATGGTGATAAAAATAACATTAACTTTATCAAATTGGTTAAATGAGTTTTTCTTTTCATAATATAACTTTACTAGAAACAAGTAATATAACAAAAGAATTTTTATGTCACAATTCCTTAGATCAAAGAAAAATTTTATTTTAGCTTCTTTTTATTAAATAATTACAATTAATATAAATATATATATACATAGGACAGAATCACAACATTAAGTGGTGGTAATTCATTTTTATTCATTATTATTAAAGTATCGTATTGTCATCCGAAACAATCGTGTATATAAAGTTTCAGTTCAACTGAATGCTTTAAAACGTGAGGAAAAAACCTTTTCAAGTTTTGACACAAGTCGCCAAAAAAGATCCAACGTGTGGCTGTATTTATAATTCTTTAAATAAGTAGTTTTAATCAATAAATTTTTATTAATTATAATTAAATTATTGTATTGTCATGCAAAATAATCATGTATATAAAATTTCAGCTCAATTGAGCACTTTAAAATGTATTTTATGAACGATTGAAAATTCCTCCAAGATAAATAAATAAACATATAGAGAGTGTGAGCTAAATAGTAGGAATAGAATAAACAACCCATCGAAGCGTTAAAATGTTAAAAGGATTTCTTGAAAAAATTTCTGATAATTAGGTATTTTTTTAAAGAAAAATAAAGATGGCTTTTTAATTTATTGGATATATTTGTGAAAAAATACTACTATATATATATATATATATATATATATATATATATATATATATATATATATATAAAATTTTATACAGAAGAGAAAACAAACTAACAAATGCTGTTATTACAGAGCATTAAGAAAAGTCCAGATGTACGAAGTAGCTAAGCCTTGCTCCTTGTGTCCTGATGAAGATAAAGCTCTATGTTTGAACAACCTTTGTAGTGAGTATGAATATGCTTAGTAATAAACACAAGAAAATTCGTAAGCCACATAACGATTTTTATAATAATGAAAGGTAACTTATATTGGACAGAAAAATCACTCGTTAAGTTACGCGCCTTAATACAAATTAATTCCGTATACAAGCTCTGACAATAAAGTTCGGTGAATGAAGTCAGAGCTGCCGATCTGGCAACAGTGACAAAACAAAATGTTGCACATGCGTAGCCGCAGGTGTTGACCCTCTTCCCCCTCCGTTGTTCAGTTGGGCGTCGTTTGTGCTCCGTGTAAGTCGTGTTTTACAATGTGCTTGCTTAGTGTGTTAAATCTTGACTGAGAACAGAAAAATGATCTAACAAAAGATCATTGCAAAGTTTTGTTTTAAGCTTGGCAAGACACCGACAGAAACTCCTCCGATACTAGTACGTGTTTTTGAAGATTAACACTGTCCATGAAATGTGTGTACGAGTTGTTCGCAAGCTTTCGAGAAGGCCGGGAAAGTGTTTCTGACAATCCCCGTAGCGAAAGTCCGGAGACCACAGTCAGTGACGAAAACATTAAAAAAGGGAGTCAATTAATCACGAAAGATCAACGATTAACTGTGTGCATCATAGCTGGATGATGAATGCTGCAAGGTACATTGAAATATTGACCCATTTGATGAAACGTCTACTCAGGGTATGACCCCAGTACGCACAACAAGGTACATGGTTTTTTGTTCAGTACAGTGTTCGAACTCACACAGCCAATATCGTTAAACAGTTCCTAGAAAAAAAAAAAAGGGGGTGCAAATTGAACATCCACCATTCTCGTCATGTCTCAAACATCCAGACTTCTTCTTATTCCCACGACACAAACTCGTTTTGAAAGGAAAGAGATTTGACAATATTCTGACATCCAATGAAGCGTGACGAGGCTTTGCAACTCCATCCCAAGAGACGACTTCCTGCAAAGTTTCCAGGACATGTATAGCAGATCTCAGCGGTGCATAGTTTTGAGAAGTGACTATTTCGAAGGACCGTAGCTAGTTCTGAAGGGGGGGGGGGCCTGTATCAAAATTTCTTCGGGCTCCCTTTTTAGGTATGGGAGCTATGTTAGTGGGATTGTAGTTACACATTGTTGGGGCCCCTGTAACCTGGGGGCCCCGCATCATTGATACGGCTGATACGGCGGTAGCTATGCCCCTGACAGTAAGGTAACTTTCGTTAATATTTCATCTGAGTTAATGTTATAGGATTATTCACCGAACTTTATTGTCACAGGATGTTTTTCCGTGTACAGGCTGAGAATTCTATGAACCTTTTTGAAGTGAAGAAGGTCGACTTATATATGCGGCTCCACTAATCTCGGAGAAAAATATAGTGATTTGGAAAATCGAGTTTTTTAAAAATATTTTCCATTAGTTATTAATTAGAAAGTCGTTTTTTTTTTTAAAAAAAAACTTTTGGGTGTTTTGATTGAAACTCTTATTCTAAAAAAAAAGAAAACAAACCACATAAATCCTTCAAAATCAATGTCATAATGCAAGTTTTCGAATTGTTCGCACAACTAACATTTACTCATTGAGATGTCTGAATACATATAATCCTCATTCAGCTAATTTTCCCCATTGGTGTGCTGTGGAAGTTAGGAGAGGGAAGGCCAGCTCAGGTGTCTTCCTCGTCACTTGACCATGGCTCAAAATTACGCTGTCAGTCTCCAAAAGCCCTCGAATAACTGAATAGCATGGCTTTAATATTCATTCACTCACTCAATCACAGCCAATTTTCTGTCCAGAACATGAAACATAGGTCAACGATCACGTACCGTATATATACGAATTTCTCTTCCCGCTCATTTTACAAGCAAACACAACATTTTCACGGGAAGTATGACTAGTACAGAAATTCTACAAGATATGAAACGACTGAAAAAATCATATTATAGAGAGAAAGAGAGAGAGAGAGAGATTCAGATAAGGTTACAAGAATTAAAATTTTCAATATTGGCGTTTTACCATAAGACAATTTTATTCGAAAATATACTACATGTTTTACTCCATTTGGCAACACTTTCACCCCCATGGGAACATATTTGAGAATTACAAAATTTTTTCGTCGAGAATGAAAAGTATTTAGGCTTTTAACACAAAACAGTTGAAGAGTTTTTAATGGATGTGTTGTTCCATCCATTAAAACTCCATTCTAGAGTTAGAAGGAAGATTAGCCATAGTCAAAACAGATACAATTTATTAATAATTCTCAATAACCTATAAAATCTCAACCACCCAAGTTAGGAAATGTACCTTTAGACAAATATGGGAGCCAAAGCGAGGAAGATGATGTAATTGATATTTTAAATGTAAATTGAACCACTTACTCTTGAAACGTCTTAGCCATACACATTGCAAATAATCGAACGTTTTAAGTTAATCTACTTTAAGCATTCACTAATCCAATTTAACTATCAAATTGACCAATTCGACTATCTTAAATATTAATCAAATAATCTACGAATCACTCTCGGCTAGCTTTACGTTAATCACTACCTGCTATCCTTTAGCTCTAAACCTCTCTCTCTCGATTCAGAAAGTGCTTAAATATAAGCCTTGATTTGCATAATTCGCATCTTCTTCGTCGGGAGAAAGTATTAAATACAATAATATTTACAGAAACAGTTTTTTCACAAAAGGACTAGTAGGAGGTACGCGATTAGACCCGTTACAAGTTCACTAACATGACTAGCTAATGTTATTACTCATAAGTGTTAAATATATATGTATTTTTTTTTGTTACACAATTGATAACTGTAACAAAATTGCGTAGTAATAAATGCGTTAGAATACTTTTTTAAATTTTCTTCATAATTTTGATTTTAAAATTAATAATTAAGAACAATCTATAAAAAAATTATATATATATATATATATATATAAAATGTTTTCCTAATGAAATTTATTTTTGTTTTTCTCGTCAGTATCTCAAGAGCAATGTGAAAGAAATTCCGAACATTGTGGTATGTATACTTTTTTGTTATTAAGGTCTTTCTCTCTATTGAAGGAGTTGCAGTAGCCTAGTGGCAATGGTCACGAACTCATGACCACTATTTCAGAGTCGTGGGCTCGAGTCCTGATGCCACTGGAGAACCTTCATGAACATAAGCTGAGGCATGTTAAATCTGTCATGGCTAAAAGTCGTCACGTTGATGTGAATGTTTGGAGTGTAGGGTCCTAGCTCATGTGATGCCCTCGTCACTTGACCGATGCCCATAAGTATGAGGTCAATTTGCAATGGCTCTCTCGTTGCTTTTGAGTGCGGCATTAAAAGTTTCAATCTTTACGACTCTATACTCAATCATAATTTTCCTCCCCCCTCTCCCCTATCATACAAGATTTAATTAATGAATTAATATTTGAAAAAACTGTATTAACATCAAGTGTCATCCATAACAAGTTTTAAAAAATGTGCTTGAAATTGAGTGGGCGAATAAAAAGTATTTTATTAACAATCGAAAATTTGAACGAGATATATATACATACTGTCGAACCCCTAGATTGCGAATTTTTCAGTATAGCAAACTTTTTCCTGGCACCAAAAACATATCATGATTTTCTTCGTAACATAACCTCCCAATAACGAAATGCATTTTCTATATAACGCACTTTTTCCTTGTGATTCATTTTTTTTCTCTCCGTTTTTAAAGTATTTCTGGACACATTTCAAGTTATTCTCTCTTTCAACACATTTTATGGTAGTCATAAATCTTGAACTGGCTTTATAAAGTGTAATTCGCCAAGAACAATATAATTCTGGACATTTCATCCAAGAAGTGCAACCTTTAAACTCCGTTGTCCAGTTCCAGTTCACTGCGAACTTCTTCGATATCCCCGTTCACCCTCAGTGGAGTCTCGTGTCCTTTCATTTGTAGTGTTGATTAGCCGTACTGGTAACTGCGTTTTTTATAGCTCAAAAATGTCGAAACGTAAGTCCTTGAGAAACAAATAAAAAAATTAAATACTTCAGGAAGTGGATAAAGGCGTCAAGGAACTTTTCTTGCAGTTTTTCGTTCTACCCTTTTTTTAATAGGTAAGATATATAAAATAAATATGCATTAACTTACAAAAAGGTAGTAGGATTAATGACTTTCTTTAAATATATAGTATTTATGAATGTAAAAAAATTGTTTTATGTGATTTATCAAGAAAATTGAAAGATTAACCTTCATAAAACGAATTTTCCTTATAACGAACTTTTTTTCGGGATTTAGTGACTTCGTTATATAGAGGCCCGACTGCATATAGGGAGACAGTGAACTAATTGCAGGAATTGAAAAAAAAATCAGTATAAATGTACATTTATTGGTAGGTACGTAAAATATATTAAAGAGATTGGTATCAGTGAAATTATTTTCAATGACTTTTGCTTTTTTTTTTATTATTTATAAATGCTAAACTTTCTCTCTCACATATAAATATCAGTTCTTAAGAAAAGATATTTCTCCACACACGCTATTGTTTCTCCAGACGCCTTCCGGATGTCCCGCCTTTTCAACAGAAACAGGAAATTATGACTGTTTGAATAATCCTGTGCACATGCGTCGATTAATCTTACAAAATTCGTAGTACAAAAAAAATTGCACTAAGATTAGTCCAATTTTAAGCAGCGTCATGTTTCGATATGATTTACATATCTTAAAATACATCAGAGTTCCTGTCTGAAATATCCTCGATTTAACCTTGAAAAACTCTTATCTAAAACGCGCGTTTCTTAGAAATTATAAATTAATGTGTGTGCTCTTTAGTTTTTAAATTAATGAAAGCTATTACTGAACTTTTGAATTATACAGATCGCATTGTAAAATTCCCCAACTTTGGATGATCTATAAGCTTTGACGTAAAAGAAAATATTTATTTCGAAAATATACCTAGAGAGAGTGGTAAATTCTATCTTCAAATCCATTAAAAAAGAACGGTTAAAACCGGTGTGGGCATTAAATCGATCGCGGTTGACCGCCCAGATATTAAGGGGTGACCGCCTGAAGATTAAGAGTTAGTACATACATATATATACTGAAATATTCAAGATTAGTTGTGACAGTAAGCAGATCAAGTCTTTCACTGATTCTGCAATAAGCACTAACTCTAGATGAAAATTTGTTAATTTTTAATGCATCTAAAATTGTGTGGCGGGGCTTTACGGAATTTTCTATTAATCCTCTTGGGGAATCTTTGGGCCAATAACTGAGTTATTTCACAGCTATCCCTCTCAAGAAGGAACCTTGATATGCAGATTAGATAGTATATATATATATATATATATATATATATATATATATATATATATATATATATATATATATATATATATATATATATATATATATATATTGGAAGTTAAGTAATCGAAAGAGAAGGAGGAAAGGAAGCTAAGCTGCTGAACACATTGCGGTTACGGTAAGGATCGGAATTTAGACGCGTGATTGATTATAGGACGGGCTTCAGTTATTGGAATAAATTAAGGAAGCTAGGATTCTTAGGATATAACTTTGAGTAAAGTTAAGCGATTAGGAATCCATGCGCTTATGAACATAAGATTTTGAGCTACGTTATATCACTCTAGATTTTCCTTCTGTAGTTGGATTGTCTTTGCTTATTACATTTGGTAATAATAAATTGGATTTCTCATGGATAGCTTGAGCTATCAACCTTTACCTCCTACAGATTTAAGTCTAGTAGATGAAGAGATGGCTTCCAGGCGGAAGGTTATTACAATTGTTTCGTAACAAATGCATCATTTGATATTATTATATTCGTGGTAATTATTATGAAATATTTGTATCTTGCGTTTTACTTTACAAGTGGTCTTAAGATATCCAACTACGTTCGGAACCGTGATTTTGAAAAGCGCATAAATGGATAATTTTCATAATATTTAATGTCACTTAGGTTAGAATATATGCATAAAATTGTTTTAAGGACATTTTGACAAAAAAAATTTACTTAAATATAATATTTTGGCAAAAAAATTATTTTAGAATAATCTTTTTTCCAAATGTTCTGCTTTTGTGAAAAAAACTTCTATTATAATAATATTTTGTCTGTATATAGCTCAGACCTCTCTAAAGAGGCTCAAGTAGAATTTTTGAAATATACAGCTTACAAGTGGGTTTATTCATATTTTACGACAACAGAGGGGAGCAATTTTAAGAAAAAAACGCCAATAATTATTTCAATTGGTGGTAACTCTGAAAATAATGTGAATTTTTCAAAAATTCTAGTCGAGCCTCTTTAGAGAGGTCTGAACTATATAGAGGCAAAATATCATTATAATCGAACCATTTTTCACAAAAGGAGAACATTTGGAAAAAAATTATTCTAAGTTTATTTTTTGCCAAAATATTATATTTAAATAATTTTTTTTGTCAAAATATCCTTAAAACAATTTTATGCATGTATTATAATCTGAGTGACACTAAATATGAAAATTATCCATTTATGCGCTTTTTTAAAATCACGGTTCCAAACGTAGTCGGATACCCTAAAAGTGGAAGTTTATTTTATTGTAGTTATGTAGGTACAGCGTGTTTTTTTTCTGGTATAGAAGTTTAAGTTGGCATTACTTTCCAAGATGGCGACCTATTTAACAGCTGTCAAGTGATTTATTCTGTTTGGTTTGGCAATTCATCAAAACGATCATCAAGCAAGGCGTAGATTCGTCGAATGGGCCGAAAACGAGATTGCCGTTGTTCCCGATTTTCATAAGCGAATTTTGTTTAGCGATGAAGCGCACTTCTGGTTGAATGGCTACGTCAACTGCCGCATTTGGAGTGAAGCTAATCAACAAGTGTATGTCGAAACACCGATTTATCCAGAAAAACTGACTGTTTGGTGCGCTTTATGGGCTGGTGGAATCCTTCTTCAAAAACGATGAAGGCCACAACGTTACAGTCAATGGTGATCGGTATAGAGCCATGATTACTAACTTTTTCATTCCTGAATTGAACAATCATGATGTCCAGGAGCTGTGGTTCCAACAAGACGGCGCAACATGTCACACAGCTCGTGCCACAATCGATTTATTGAAAGACACGTTTGGTGACCGCCTAATTTCATGTTTTGGACCTGTGAATTGGCCTCCAAGATCTTGTGATTTAACACCGCTAGACTATTTTCTGTGGGGCTATGTAAAGTCATTGGTCTATGCGGATAAGCCACAAACGCTTGACCATTTGGAAGACAACATTCGCCGTGTTATTGCCGATATACGGCCACAAATGTTGGAAAAAGTCATCGAAAATTGGACGTCCAGATTGGACTACATCCGAGCCAGCCGTGGCAGTCCTATGCCAGAAATCATATTTAAAATGTAATGCCACAAGATTATCTTTCGAATAAAAAAAAATTCATGTCAATCGAATAATACATCGTTGTTTTATTGCAATTTAAAGTTCTATACCTCTTAAAAACATCCTTTATAAGTACATATTCCTTATTTATTATTAAGTTTTAATAAATACTGTAGATTTTTTTCTTAACTCACAAGGATGATCCAGGGATGTTTTAAGACTTATTGAGGCCCTGGGTCTTTACATAAATGTATGCCTCACCTATTTCCCTTAAAAGTAGATAGTATACAGCATACGTTATCAAGTACTCGCACAAAGAGGAACCCGAAACAAGCAAAAGTGCATTACTTACAATCGCACAAATCGGCTCGACTGACTGCCGTTCTTTAACTTATTGAGTTATGATTATGTATGGTGGTAGATCTAGGCCTATACAAGGACGAAGCCGTCATCACATAATACAGTCTTTCCACTATTGCCTGTTGACATATTGTCCGAAATTTCCACTTTTTCAGAGAATACATCCGGAAATAACATTTGTTGACCGCTAAAATCCTTAGAATCATGATCTTATTAAAGCTCAATCGAGAACGAGACGACCCCCCCCCCTGAGGTCGAGGCCTTAGGACCAGTTGGCCCATGCCTTAAGTCGTCCCTGCGAGGACCGCTACACCTTGAAAAAATTAGAAGTAGCCCGTACTCTGGAAAAGCTTGCCCACCTTTGGGTTAGAAAAACGGAAGTTATACAGGAAGATAATTAGGTTTCTAAATCAACAGAAGTGAAGAAATTTAGAGTGATGTACTTGATCCAATTTTGGCCTAAACATATCATCATACATCATGCAGCAAAGAGGGTAAGGAAACTTGGACATCCGTAAAAAATAAAGTCTTAGGATACTACGGATAACATGGAAATTGTAGCACGTCCGGTGAATAACGTTAATAGTATTATGTTGAATAGAGTGTGGCAGGAACCAGACTATCAAACTGCTGTATTATATTGTTCGAATTAATTGGGACAAATGGAAAAAAGTGAGTTTTTTTTTAAAATCTTAGCTTTTTATCATTACATATCTTAAATAGACTGGAAAATCTGTGTATTGATTTGAAGTAGGTCTTCCTTTAGCAGAAATATCTTTTCAACACGTCTTGGCATTGATTTCACTAGAGTAGCATACTTGTTCTTGATTTCATCATCTTGGAAACACACTAGTTTAGCCCTTTTTATCATTTGCTCTGTTGTCGAGTGATTCATCTTAGCGAAACGATTCCAGAGAATATGCCATCAGTTTTGAATAGGATTTAAGTCTGGGAAATTTTCAAGCCAATCGAATACTTTTATTTTATTTTCCGTATAAAAATATGGACCAATTTTGAATTGTGGCAAGGGGCCAAGTCATGTTTAAATGTTCCATCAAATGTTTGAATGAATAGAACAATCCTACTATATAATTTTTTTTTATAAATTTGACAGAATTCATTATGTATTTAAGAGGAACTAAGCTTCCGGGGGGCATTTGTTGTGAAAAAGCCCCAAACATCTGTTTAGAAGGGTGTTTTACATTCTGTTGGATATGATCTAATAACAAAGTTTCAACTACGTCTAACTACACTTGATATGTATCTCTACACAAATAAATGTTTCAACACTCAAAATCATCTGCTCCCAGTGGTTAACTGTCCATGATCCGTATTTTTTGGCCAATGTTAAACTTTTTTCTCTCATTTTCTGAATTAGAAATGTTTTTTTCTCAGTCTTGTTGCGTTAAGGCCTCCTTCCAGAAGCTTTTTCCATACAGTTTAGGCACTCACTTCCCCGCCATTAACCAATAAATCACTTCAAATGTCTATGCTTGTCTTTCTTGGGTGTATTTCCCTACTTCTTATTAAAATTTTATTAATTCTTGGAATAGTTTTCCACATGCGCCGACATTTTCTTTTCCATCTGGTGACGAGGATCCAGAATTTTGAAATGTTCTTAAAGCACTTAATTCGTTCACACCAACTGCAAATAGTTATATCTCTCACAGTCATAGAAGTGTGTTCATTGAGAGCGATTTGTTTTAAAACGGTTCCATGTAGTAATATCCATCATTGAACCGGTAAGAGTTACACGTCTTATACAGAACGCAAAACTGAAATTACCAGCTGCCCCCACTGAAAGTTCACAACTGAGCTCCTGATACATTAAAATTAACAAATTGTAGTCACAGTCGATCTGTCACACTATATAATGGCAGATATAACGGGTGTGAGGTAATTTAGAACATCACTAGTTGTCACGAGTGAATGATTGAGTGAATATTAACGTCGCACTGTTCAGCTGCACGTGGGCTTTTTGCGACGGACCACATAATTTTGAACCATGGTCAAGGGACGTGGACGACACCTGAGCTGGTACCCCCTCTCCTAACTACGACACCAAACCAACGGGAGGGCGTTTCAGCTCTGAACAGATTTAGCATGGATGGCTGCCCTACACGGCGGGTCTTTAGTGGCACTGGGCTCGAACTCATGACATGCCTGCCATGATCCAATACCCTGACCACTGGGCTACCACAGCCCTCACTAATTGTCACATACTAACTAAAAGAAGAAAAACATGCTTGTCCCAATTAATTCGAACAGTACTGTATACTGTGTAACCAAGGCTTACATATATATCAATAAAGTAATTTTCACCTGTAAAGTATGTATACAAAACTGAAGTATTTCTCTATTTCAAATGTTCTAAGTGTTTTTACTATAGTGCTTTAATTTCCGGCAGGGAATTATGAGTAACCCTGTTATATATATATATATGATTCTATTCTAAAATAACACTTTTATTCAATCAAATAGCCAAAGCCACTTGCAATATGGAATGTCTCAATTGTGGAAAACTGAACAAAACAGCGTGTGATTGCCTTTGTGCCGATGGATGGGACGCTCCTGATTGCTCACGTAAGCTGAAATAGATTTACCATTTCTCTTCGTACGAGTATATATATATATGTGGGGAGACAACAAGGGGTCCAAGACTTTTGTCTTTCTTATGGTTTATTTAACATTAAACAAAAATTAATTAAAAAGGTAGATAAGTTTGACAATGATATGCAGAAGGTAACGCCTGCTCGCGCACCCCCTCTCGCGTTCTCTTTTCTCTCTTCTCTTAATAGTTCAAAAGTTTTTGTTTCAGTTTCAATTCACTGCGCCTGCGCGCGAAGACTGCTTGCTTTTAGCTGCATGCCATAACGGCCAGCCTGACTGTACGCTGTCCGCAGCGGTACGTCCATGGAGACCAGAGGAGAATCTGAAACATACAAAAAAAAGACGGAACAGACAAGGACTATACGACAAATACATAGAGATTTAACATATCATAATTCTGCTGAACTAAACAGTTTCTCCATCATGTAAAGGCATCTCTTCGACATCCGGAAGGTTCCACAGGAAAACATTGTTTCACAGGCATAAGAGCGTCTTTTTTTAATGAATTGATCTTTGGTTGAACGCATCGATATTTTCCTCTGTAGAGTTCTGGACGTCTGTTCAAAACGATTTCTCTTTTTCCTTTGTTTCCACTGCCAGTCAAAGATCCTTCGGAGCAACACAAACCGACGATATTTACTATTCATGGGTGAAGGGTAGGAGATCGGGAGATAAATTCCACGGAACTCGTTTTCATGGCGCCATTGGCTTTCTTACACAATACTATATCAGAACAAGATAAACGTCTGGTTCTCTGACACACAGGAATATCATTTTTCAATTTAATACACCTTTTAACTTAGTACTCTTAATGTTATTGCATTTATAATTCTTAACTAGAGAACTCAAATCATTTCTAGTATTAAAGTTCTTAACATATGGCAAATCATAACTAGAGTTTTTTTATCACACTTGAAACAGAAACATTTGAAACAGAAACAACACCACAATCTGCACTCAAAGAGGATCCACTTTCACTCAATAAAACATCGCTCTTTGCGTGGCCTAGTTTCTCTATTTCAGAATATACACTGGGATGTATAATAATTTCTTCGGTCAAGGTCGGTGATATTGCCGTTCGAACACTTAAGGTGGGAGAGTGTTGATTAAGAGAAAGATTTATCGGTTTAACTTCTACCATTCGCTGTTCGCCATGAACTTAATGTTATTATTTCTTCGGAAGGTGTTTGCACTCTAATTAGTGAGGAATTTAAAACTGGGATCTGGCAACCTGAATCGATCAAGGCTGTTACGGGCTGATTTTCTACAAAAATGTTTACGTATTGAAGATTTGCGAAGTCATCGCTATTTTGTTTTTCGCTCTCGATTTTCAAAGTATTCACGTTTATTTTATTATGGATGTGGCTTTAGATTCTTTAGGTTTAAAACGCTTCTCACAGTCTCTTGTGTAATGAGATGAATCACCGCATATATAGCAATTTTTATTTTCTCTTTCAAGATATTGGGGATAGTTCTTTTAATCTTTGGTTTAAAGTTTTGTGATCTATTCTTAAAGGGGTCTTGGGTATATCCATAAGTAATAGGAATTTCCTTACGTGATCCGTTTTTTAGATGAAATATAAATATCACACTCTTTAGCTAAATCAATAGGCCTAAACCAATCTTCTGCTTCTCGAATGCCAATATGAGTTGCGGTTTCCTTATTTGAAGTTTCAAATAATTTATCAGAAATTATAAGATCACACAGAGATTCAAAGGAATTAACTTTCTTAACGAACAATAATATTGGAAGTTTGCCGTCGATCTTGCAGCAAATTGGATGTATGTCTCGCCTGATGATTTTAAAATGAGTTTAAACACTCGCGAGGGGTTAATGAATTCTCTGAGTACTATAGATTTTAGTTTTTCATAGTCATTTAATTCCTCTTCTTTAATATACAGTAAGACGTTATGAGCTCTTTCGCCCAAGATTTGTTAAAATTTCAGATTTATATTCGTCATTTATTTTCTTGGTTAAAAATGCACGTTCTAATGATTGGAAGAACAGATTAAAATTTTCAGATCTGGTGGGAACAGGAAGAGATAAAGTTCTGATGCTTTTTTATCATATTTTCTATGTAGTTTCGAACTGTTTTCTTCGACTTTAGCTGCAGGATTTAAACTTAATAATTTTTAACCGTTTGAAGTTCGATTTCTTTTTCTAACTGTGCTAACTGTAGTTTTGCGAGCTCAATTTTCTGTTTTTCTAAAGTTACCTCTCTTTCGTTTCGCGATACCCTCTCATCTATACAGTTTTGAATTAAAGTTTTAACGAAATCTGGATCACTTTCAAATGTACTACTGTTCTCAATTTTAGTCTTTAGTTTAACTATAGTGTCCGTACTCTCCCACAGTACCGTCTAGATTCTCAACAACTCTTATGAAATCCTCTTTAAGAGCGTTTTTATACAATTTTCGACGATGGGTTCCAACCTCTACACAGGCGGAATATTTAGGGTTCGATGAAAAATATAACCTCTACACAGGTTATTTTATTCAGCAGTTCCAACCTCTACACAGACGGAATTTTCATGCTGAGTTCAAACCTCTACACAGGTTGAACGAAGTTTTCGAAAAATGGCGGCGCGTCTCCTCCACGGACGGCTTTTGTCCACGTTCCAAACTTTGATCAAAATCGAAATTTTTTCAATCCCGGCCTCTACACAGGCGGAGTATTCATGCTGAGTTCAAACCTCTACACAGGTTGAACGAAGTTTTCGAAAATTGGCGGAGCGTCTCCTCACGGACGCTTTTGTTCATTGTCCAGACTTTGGTTCAAAATCGAAATTTTATCGATCCCGGCCGAGCCCCATAATTTGTGGGAGACAACAAGGGGTCCAAGACTTTTGTCTTTCTTATGGTTTATTTAACATTAAACAAAAATTAATTAAAAGGTAGATAAGTTTTTGACAATGATATGCAGAAGGTAACGCCTGCTCGCGCACCCTCTCGCGTTCTCTTTTCTCTCTTCTCTTAATAGTTCAAAAGTTTTTTGTTTCAGTTTCAATTCACTGCGCCTGCGCGCGAAGACTGCTTGCTTTTGGCTGCATGCCATATATATATATATATATATATATATATATATATCCATTTTTGTTTAATTGAACTTCTTTTTTCATTTGAAATATTTATGTTGCTGGGTGATTTTTATATTTTGTTTTTATTACTTAATTTTCAAATTTTTAGATGTATTTTATATTTTTCATTCATTTATATATATATATATATATATATATATAATGGAAAAAATTCCCAAAACTAAGAAAAAGAAAATAGAGGAATGAAATTTCGGCAACATTTTCCCTGGTATTCAAATGTTCAAAAATTGTGAAATTATGGTGAATTTGTGAGGACCTTTGGTCCGAGCCAAGGAGGAAGGGAAGGAAGATCAGCGATATATCCAAAAACTATATATTTATTAATCACACAATTAGTGTGTTAGTATTATTTAAAGTTCAAGTAATTTTATATAAATAAGAGATTCCCACAATCTAAGCAATATGTAGATTAATAACGAGATACGCAAAGTATGAGAAGACTTTAAATATCGACCCCCTTATTTCAGGATCGAATCTACTTTCCTATTTATCTGAGCACTAATTAAACTCTAGTGACCAATCGTCACTTTCATTCTTTCACTCATCAAATGTTTGAAATACACTATAAAATGGAATAATACCTGATCAGTAGCAATCTATCCTACCTCTCTCTTCTAGCTTAAAAACCTAGACTATATGTAGCAGACCTAATTTAAATAATCGGGGTTTCTTCTTCAGAGGGTTGGTTGTGAATAAAATGTATTTGAAAGACTAAAGATTTCCCAAGAGGACTTTATTAATGGAAGAATGTGGATAGAGCCGTCACAAATTAATAACCGGTGTAATCATTCGAGTTTTGATTGCGAACACGCAAACGTGCAATACGCGGGCGATTAATGCTGAAGTCATCATCAAACTATGTCTCCTTTGTGTTCGATTGGAGAAACACCTGATAATGTTGCCGGCAGGTCAAGGCTGCCACACTCTGTAGAACACGTTGGGCTACAACAACAGTTGGGGATGTGCGTTATCCTGTTGGAAAACACTTCCTTAAATGCTGTTCATAAATGGCAGTGGTGTAATAGGTTGAACCACCGAACTGAGTACAATTTTGCTGTCAGGATGCGTAAGATAATTACGAGAGGGCTCTTGCTGTCATAGGAAATTGTACCGCAGACCATAATTCTAGCGGGCAATGTATTCAAAGCTGAAAACAGATTACTTCAAGCATTAGCCTGGACATCTTCTAACCAATTTATGGCTATCACTGGCACCAAAGTAAAACTGACTTTCAACAGAAAACACAGCAGATCCTTTCTCCAGAGAGCTCTAGCTTGAGACCAGTGACGTTGCCAACCACAGTGGGTTGGATTTGTAAAATGTACCTAACAGAGGGTATTGAAGTGATCGATTTGCTACAGTTTATTGTATCACTGTGATACCAAATGCCGCTCAAAACTCTGCTGCAGTCACAACCTCATGCACCACAGTTATTCCTTGAACACGGCTGTTTCCTCTCTCAGTAATGCCCCGTGGCCGTTCGGAACCCGGTCTCCTTGAGGAAGTATCTACTCTTGATCATTGCTGCTCGCAGTCATGCACAATTGATGCATCCTTACCAAGTCTTTCTACAATATCTCAGAAAGAAAATCTTCTTCTCTTAAACCTATAATACGACTCCATTCAAACTCAGTAAGCTGTTGATAATGGCGTTTTCTTACTCTTACAGGCGTTCTTGATTACCATCAACTCACATCGTAAAATCTCAACAATAAATCAACCTCACGAACTTCACAATATGTATTTGAAGCAAACCTGAGTTTCATGTTCTTAGTGAAGCTACTAGTGCTCCATTTATGCTTCTGGTATTCCATGTTTCCTCATCTTACTTTGCCAAAATAAGGAAATTCATCGTCCCATTTAAATAGTTACTGGGATGTTAAGAAACTTTAATAACTGATTCCTTACGGTTGTGAGCGGTTATTTTGATTCGAGTCTTGATTTCACAAAACACGTCAGGTGAAATGCCTGACCTGCACAGTGAATAGAACAGGATATTAGTGTTCTCGTGGAATGTAACTTGAGATGTTCAAAAATTGTGAGTGGTTATTCTCACTCTTTCGAGTGTTTATTCCAACCAGTGCTGTCGTGTGAGATATCTAAGGTTGTGCACGCAAAACAGAACTGGTTATCAGTTCAATTTAGTATATTCATTGGATGTAGCATGAATTGTCGAAGAGTAAAATATCTATCCACACAAATATATCTCTAAAGTTAGATTGGTCCAGACTAGGGATTGCAATACAGGTATTTTGAGCCATCTGTACAATTTTGTAATACCGGTATTCACTAGTTTAAATACCGGTTTTTCGGTATAAATTGTCTCCATTATATGTCCAGGGATCGCTAACATAGCAAAATAGCATACATTTTTCTTTGTGTCGCCCTAACCGGCTAAATTAGAGAGGGGATATAAAGTTGCAATGTACAATCAAGAGAAGTGATAAAATATGAGAATCATCCAAGGAGATAGACCAAAACAGCTCAAAGCGATACTGCACACGCACGGGATTCGTAGTCTGATATTCATATCTGTGAAATCAAGGTTGTGAAGAAAGTGTGTAATATTTCGATATATCTTAAATTGAGTTTGTTATTCACATTGTATTTGTATATCTATACTTTATAGTTCAAAATATTTTTCAGATTCATTATATAAATGATAACCCATAATAATAAATAAAAATGACTTTAAAGAACATAAAAAATTATTTGATATTACTTCGGTTTGGTTTCATTATTCATATGATAAAAAGAATATGATGGCATAGTGTAAATAAGATATTCCTTTTCTTATATCTTATAAGATAATATCTTACAGTATATCTTATAAGATATACTGTTATAATTTATAAGTTACAAATTATTTTTGTAATATTTACACTCTCTAATAAAGCAATCGGCAAATAAAGCAAAAAAAAAAACCACCTGTTTTCTTTTTCTATGTTTCTACTACCGGTATTAAAACCTGTATCCCGGTATTAAGATCTAAGAAATACCGAATACCGGTATTGGATTTTTGGTCCGATATTGCAATCCCTAGTCCAGACTAATTAACGGCCATATGAACTCAATATATATCCGAATAAAACTATTTTGTTATATATTTATAAATATTTATTTAAATTTCATAATAATGAATTCTGTTTTTACTGTAGGTGTTTGTGAGGATGAGCATAAAAGATGTGGTGTCAGTCCTGGATTTCCAAACAAGGCTTCGTGTTCCTTGAACAAGCACGCAGTAGGAAATAAGTATTGTCGAAAAATGTGTGGATCATGTAGTAAGTGCCTACTTTATTAAACACAGCGAGCCTGTTAAGTTTAATGTTCTTTAACTTGTTGTTTTGTTAACCTTTTGCAATTCTGACACATTTGATCTTATAAAAATGGCATCTCTTTTATTTTATGCATCCAACTAAAAGATGTAAATATTAGTTTGTGTGTGTGTCTCCCTTGCTTATATTTATAGTACTTGTCTTTTCGTACGCAAGTTCGGTGGAAGTGCTCCAGGAACCTTGAAAGGGGTGGTGCACTAACAGGCCGACCTACAGATAGATTTAAAAATAATGTGACCGATTTCAGAGCATCATAAATTTTTAATCAACTAAGTTATTTGCATGAATTTTTCAATGTGATTTTCTTTAGCATTGTACACTTTACGTTAACCTTTAGGCCAATCCAAAAGAGCTTTTTTGACCATTTTTATGTGAATTTTTCCAACTTTCTCTTTGATTGCTTTTTTGAAGCTCTCTCTCTTGGAGTGTGTGTGTCCTTAATTTACGTCTATTTTATTGTTGTTGTTTTTTTAAATATCTCCGTAAAAAATAATTAGAAAGAGTACAACCAAGGGATGATGGTAGCTATATCTGAGGAGGAAGAAAAATTTTTTTTTAAAAAATCTTTCAGCCATTTTACAGTTGATTCTGCACTATGACTTAGTGCAGAATCTTAGTGAAAAACAGATTCCTTGAGGGTAAAGACGTTTACTTTCTTTGATCATGTGCTTCAAGTCTTTATTCTCTGGTTCTACATTGATTTTAGCATCTGGTTCTATAGTTTTGTTAAGCTTTGAGACGACATTCTCTTCCATACCATAACACCTGACGGCCAACTTGCCTTTGCAAAACAGCTGCGTCTTTGCGACATTTTTCGCGAGAAATATATTGTGTCTTCATTTTACAGTTGTAGATGACAGATGAAACAGTACTTCATCAGAAGGTATCAATGTTTTGTATCTACCTTTGCAAAGCATTAAATACGAAGAGGACAAGAAAGTTTCTTCATTTTTCTACGGTTTTTGCAGACATTTGATGACAGACTGGTTTATTCACTTTTTTATAGCCAGTTTTCTTTATCTGACGACAAATACCTGTAGTTTCTTTGCTAAAGTTATTTGACGCAGAGGATTTTCTATAGCGGGGTAAATCTTTTTAGTTTTTTCTTTTTCTTCTTTTTTTATCAAGACTTCCTTCCATCCACTTTTTTTCTGAAGCTTTTGATTGGTAGTCAAATTTTATTTCTTTTTGATGTTCAGATGGTAAACCATTAGAAAAATGTCTCTTCTAATTTTTAAATACTTTTTTACAGCAGAATTTGAGCAACCATCCTTCAAAAGCTTTAGAAATTCGTTTAGGGTTTGAGAACTTAATTTCAGAGTCATAATGTACTCCCTCTTATATAAATAGCTAGATTGATAATTTAAACGATTAATTTTTTAAGTAAAACTACTAATAAAGTGATTAAAATTTACCATAAATATTTATATACTTTTAAATTTGATCACTGTAATTACGAATCTACCGCTACCAGGTCACAGCTACTCCGTACATGACTTAGACCAGTGATCCGCAACCTTTTTATCGCCGCGGAACGGTCAATGTTTGTTAATTTTACCGCAGCCCGCTTAGGGGGAGGATGTTGATTATTTATATTTTAGATTGCTTTTATTTAAAAATTTTAATGTAACTGTGTATTTAATCGTGACTTCTGAATAAAACATGGTTGCACCAAAAAGTGAATATACTAAAGTGATTCTACAAGGAATATTAAGTGATTTTTTTTTTTCATAAAAAGTAGCCCAAACCTAAGAAAAGTTTACCACAGTAAATAAAAGAGAAATAATTTAATGTTTCTTGTGCGGACCGGTAGTATTTGATCCACGGACTGGTACCGGTCCGCAGACTGGGGATTGCGGAACACTGCCTTAGACGACTCGGACGAAAAAGAATCTTTATTAGAGCCAGCCGTTAAGCGCTTTTATTCCAGTCCCCTGTCACATGTGAATGAAAAGGTAGCTGCAAACCCTCTTCCTACAGAAGGAAGTTGTTTTTGCTGTCGATGGACTTTCTAATCATTTATTGGGATTGTCTTAGACTCTCCATAGCTTATGAATGCATAATAAACCAGTAGCGTTAGGTTGGACTGCCATCTAACGTTCAATTTTTGAGTCATCAGTTCGGCTGTAAGTACAATAAAACCTGTTTTTGTGCGCTAGATAGCACGCATAAAAAGAAACTCACAAAAAATATTCGAAAATGTCATAAATTCTTACATATAAAAAACAACTTCGTCGAAATACGGTAGAATTTTTTTGCGTTGGAGAGGGACCGCATAAAAAAAGACGCACTTAGAAAATGCACCCATTACTTACGAAAATTTTGAGAAAATACTTCCATAACAAAATAAATAGTTAAACTACACATGGAAACATTTTAATAATATTTAGTTTATGACTGTATACACGGAGAAGTTTTAAAAATGCACATGCATTGTTCCCTGCTACTCATCGTAATCTAAAGTGCTCATCTTCCTGTGAGGAATAAGTTCAAAATCGCTTTCGTCACTTAAAGATTAATTCCAATTGATTTATTTTTTGGCACCATAAGTAAGAGATTAGTTTTTGAGACGAAGGTCGGTTGGTCAGTTGCTTGTTAATATCACGGTAACCATATATGTATGGTCGAAGCTCTTTCTGAAATTTTATACTCCTTTCGGAATTGGTATCTATTTTAAGAAATGCTTTTCCAATTTGTTGGAAAGCTGCATCTCTGTATATATTGTATCCGCTCTCAAAGAATCAAGTCCTTCTTGTCCGTCTTCATAATCTATCAAATTATTGATAATGTCACGGTAATTGAAAGTTTCGTCTTCTATCGACTGTGGGCTGCTGGTGCGTTGAGAAAAGCAACTGAACGTACTGTCTCATTACAAACAGCTGAACATTGGAAGACTGTTTCTGACCAATGTGGAGTGCGTCTTGAAGTGTATATATGTGCATTGCAGTGGCGTAATGTACGTTCTTTAGGGACTCTAGTGGGCCTAAGGCGTGACTGACGTCATGTACGTACTTACTTAATTTTTAAAATATTAAAGGCAAAACCTGACTTTACAGGAAGGCCCTACTATTCTCTGCTACCCCACTTGTTCATTAATAGAAAATGTTATAGTGGTGCCAAAGCCATTAAAATTCATATACCGCATAAAAAAAAATTCGCACAGAAAAAATCGCATAAAAAGGACCGCACAAAAACAGGTTCTACTGCAGTTAGTGATGAAGAGGGAGGATGACCCATGGTGACCTTGGATCACTTCAGCGGAAGTTATTAACTTAGTCATAGTTGGGGAGAGGGTGTTTTGAAATGGGTACCTTCGGGTCTAAAGTGCAAGTGTCAAACAAATGAGATTCGGGCCAGTCGTTAAGCGCTCTTACTCCTGTCCTTTGTTGCTTGCAACGGGCGCAAGAAAGGGTCACTGTACAAGGAAGGTTGAGATGCTTACTTATTAAACATATGTCACAGCTAATTTATTCATAGTCACGAATACCAAATTACAACATTCTTCCCCTAATGTGGATTAATATTTTTATTTCCAAATCTTTTAATTAAATCAGGTTTCACAAAATCTCTAATATTGATTTTAATACATAATTAATTTATTCATAAATTGAAAGCTTTTATAGCTTGGAAGAGTGAATAACAGTCTATAGCAGGGTTCGGCAACTTTGTAGCTGTGGCGTGACAAACCAATCAACCAATAGGATTCAAGGTGTACACTGTAGGAAATATTTGAGACAATTTGATTCCCGTAATAGAGCTAGAGAATAGAAATCAAGAATATAGATTTACAGGTTTATTTTATATTAATTTTGCACCACTTAAAAGATATTTATTAACATAAAAAACAAACAACATAAAATATAAATATACAGTATAAATAAAAAAAATAAAAGTGTACATATATTAAGTATTATGTATCTCTAAAGAATATTTATTGAAATAAGAAATAAACAGCATAAAACATAAGTATTCCTTCAATATAGTTTAATCAAAAATAAGTATTTTAAGGCAAACCTAGTTTTTACACTGCTCTACTTCATAATGCAACATCAAATGTATAATTCTTGACTTTCAATTTGACAATTCTGGACATTCAGTTGTTAAACAACTTTGAGGATTTAAAATATTTTTAATATGAGAGAGAGAAGATTTGTTCACATATAGATATGTAGAACCACAAGCGGAAAACAAAGGACATGGAATTTTCTTAAATAATTATGTTTCTCCAGCAATGATATCCAATAATTTAAAATAGCTGTTGATTTATCGTTAGAGTTGTCTTTCATATTTAATTTTTTTTTTGTTTTTTCAAAATTATCGCCTTTCATCTACTCAAAAATTGACAAAATTGTTGAGTTTGGTAGAGTGCCACAAAGAATTGCTTCGCGTGCCACAGGATGCCAACGCCTGCTCTATAACATAAAAAAGTGGCAGAGTTAGGGAAAAAGCTAACTGAATGAGACGAAATTGCATAAGACACATAACTACCGTGAAATCCGGCGTATAACGCGCACTTTTGGCACAAAAAATAAGAGCGTAATTTACAGGAGCACGTCATAAGCCAGGTATAAAAATAACAGTTTTAAAAAGGAACAAAGATGAGCATCGAAAAAAAAATTAGACTTCTACGTAGATCGAAAAACCGTTTCTTTAAACGAAGTGAAATTCCTCGTGAATTGAAAGGGTTGTAGTTCTAGAAATATACTGTTTTTTTCTAAAGCTTGAAATAATAGCTCGAATAAATGTCTTCTAAACATAAGAGTATTCAGTACATACATTTCAGGTTTCTTCGTAAAAAAGGTGTGTGTGTTATACGGGGTGAATATAACTGAAAACTAAAAAAAAAATTACCCTTTGAAAATATAGGTACAGGTTGTACTGCTCCGTATATACGCCAGATTTTACGGTTTATAAATGATTAACTCTTGTCGGACAATGATTAGTTAGATTCAGCACACCTTGCATAACTAGCTAAAGCATAATTTCCTTGCGAATGCGATTCCAACGACCTAAACATAATTTAGTAATGGCTCGCACATGGCTTCTCGAAAAGTGGGAGCAGTTGCCATCTTTTAAAAGAAAAAGTGCAATCGCCCGATGAATAGAAAATAGGCTGGACAACTAGCTAAATCGCTCGATACTTTGGTCGGAGTGATGTTAACCTTCGGTGATGTTGGCAGGAATAAGTGAACCATGATCGAGCAGATCGTTAAGAAGGTAGAGAAGAACTCAGTGCGAGGACAGCCTCCGGTCAGCGCTCAAAGCTTATGATACATCCTAATCAACGATATGACATGAAACGGGAATACACTTACTATATGCCACTTTACTACACAGTAGGTCATGTAGAGCAGTGCTCCGCAACCTTTTCATCGCTGCGGACCGGTTAATGTTTGACAATTTTACCGCGGCCCACTGAGGGTGGGACACGTTGATTGTTTTGATTTAACAATTTTAATTTAGTTACATTTAAATATGTCTTCAGAATAAACTATAGTTACACCAAAAGTGAATAAAAGTGATTTAACGTGGAATATAAAGTGATTTCCGTGGAAAGCTGCGCAAATCCCAGAGAAATGCACCACTTTAAATAAAACGGCAATAGTTTAATGAATGTTCTTTAGGCGGCCCGGCACCATTGGACCCACGGACCGGGGGTTGCGGATCACTGATGCGGAGCATTGAGCCCAATGCAAATCGTCAATGCACACCACCTGCGGTGACTAGATCATTCAACCTATAGAATCACATGTAATAGAGCTGGACTGGAGAACCAGTGGCACGCGTGCCATTGATGGCACGCAACACAATATTTTTGGCACACCAGAGATCACAAAATGGTTTGCATTTTATTTCAGTGCCATTGATGGCACGCAACACAATATTTTTGGCACACCAGAGATCACAAAATGGTTTGCATTTTATTTCAAAATATCAATGTTCGCTATGAAGTATTAGGAACAAATGCGAGTGATTGGTCGCGGGGCGGCGGTGAGCACATTCATTTGTTATTGGCCTTAGTTACCTCGTAGACTACAATTGCTTATGATGCAAAGTTTGTCTACTCATAACATAGTCAATTTCAACAACTGTATTTTAAAGTTTATCTGTGTTACATTTACGATTTTGAACTCTTATTTAACATGGCTAGTTCACCAAAAGAACAAAAAGTGCAAGATAGTAAGTGTAACAGAGAATTTCTAATTTGGTGAACCGAGAAACATGGAATTATTAGTAAAGCAGTGAACGGTGTATGTTTTATGTTCTACAATAGTGATATGCAGAACCTTGTCTGTAAAACGGAATTTGAAATAAATCACAAACCCTCTTGTCAAAAAAATGTGAACCACACCAAAAATAATTAATTGCTCAGAAACCGTTGGCAAATGACTCAATTTCAGAATGTATTCTATAAAAAATAACATGTTACAATCCTAATATAAGTTTTGTCTACCAATCTGCAATAACAGAAGTCACACTAATGTTACTTTTTAATTTGAATTACAATTATAACTAAAACATTTATATTTATTCAGTGCAAAAGGTATTTTTAGTAGTAAATAGAGTTTTATGTTGTTAGTATTTAGTTTTATTATTTTCTCAAAAATCACAAGTCAAAATTATTTGACGGCACGTCTATACCTCATTCAACACTTCTTAAGATAAGATGGCACGTTGATTCTCAAAGGCTCGCCACCCCTGGAGTAGAATGTAATAGTTTTCAATAAGTCTGGCTTCAAAAAGTGAAAAAATTTGTGTGGAGACCTACAGAACAGCAGGGGAGTATTCGGACCAATAAAAGGAATTGTGATTTGGTTTCATGGGTTATTTTAAATGAGATAAATGAGGATTGGGATATAAATCCCACCTTTGAAGGTGCTACGAATATTTAGAACTTAAATTCTAAATTGTGGTTGCCTGTTTGACAAAGGTGAAAAAAGATAAACGTCCAGTATGTTTCCTGTTTACTGCAATAATGTGCCAGTCCAGGAAGCTGTGAAGCTGCAGTTGGGAGATGAAGTATGGGAAAATATCTTGCTCAGTTACTAAGAAACGCTGTATCTTGACATTTCTTTATTTAACGTTCATGTCGTATATTTTTCAATAATTCATACAATAGAATCCTTATGATATGAGAAAGAGCTCAAAAAAGGGAACAATAATGTCAATTGTAGCTTTAGAATTTCTTTCCCTATCCTTTAGTAATTTATCATTAGATAAATTATTGTAATATATATGCATGGAAGATGCTTATGAAAGAATACACTTTTAAATAACGATTGAATATGCAATGAACCATTTTTTTAACAAGGGTTTCCTTTCCTTTTTGTGTGTTAGTTTGTTAAGGTAAAAATTCACTTTTAATACTGCTGTGATTAGGATTTTAAAAGCCTTACTATGACAATAATATTGGAGAAAAAACTGGATGTGTTCATGCTTCTCTTGTTCATCAAGAGGCCACGGGACGCTTCTTAAAAAAATTTGATTTAGTAGTTTTTACAAATGTTTTGCTTATAATCCACGTGCATAATCATAGAATGTTAAGCATAATGATAAGCATATAATAATATTTTAGATCCTTACAATGAAGAGGAGATGATCAACCATTCTTGTTGTGGAGGCAAATCATGTGAAAGTGGTTATGTCTTAGATGAACGTAAATGCAAATGTACCTTACTTTGTCCAGGACTACTCTGTGGTATGTATGCTTTTTTATATTTCGAGTTAATAATACTTTTAAATAAAATATTAGATACAGTAAGACTCTGCTTAACGCGGGGAATACGTTCCATCAAAGTAGAGCGTGATATGAAACAGCGTTAAACGAGGTCATGTAAATAATCTCATCACATGTAAATAATAGGGTTAGAGGAAAATAGGTTGAAAATTGGTCAGGTATTTTACCATTAAACTTATTAATTATGTTTTTATAGCAATAAAACAAAAAATTATTTCTTTTACACATATAGAAACATAATAAACGAATATACATATAAAAATAAATCAAATTCTAAGTCATTATGTTTACATTTCAGATCATTCAGTCTCTTCTGTATTTCCAAGTTTCTGCCTTTTTATCAAGAAGGTAGATTGGATTAATGGCCAATTGCGTTCAATTTCGTCAACAATCCATATAGAAAGTCGTTTTTTCATTTCCTCTATTGTACTATTTCTAGAACGGGTAATTCTAGTAGCAGAGCTTGTCGTAGTTGCAATTGCCGATGACAGTATTTTTCTTTATTGTTAAGAATGGTCCTTATTGTTGAAGTTTCCAAATTCAATGCAGCACCCATTTGAGATTGACGTTCACCAGTATCTAATCATCTAATCACTTGCATTTTAGTTTTTAGTGAAATGCTTTTTTTTTGTTGCATTATTTTCATGTTTTTTTATTATCACCCATGATAAAAACTAAGAATCATAATATTTGACGATAGCAATCGTCATATTATACAAAATTATACTTACAATAACGTCAACAAATGTTTGAAACAATAAAAATACGTTCGTATAACACCGCAGGAAAGAAGAAACACAGATAAACTGGGAAGCCTATATATAACGCTGCGTACAATTTAGGGGAATACCACAATTCAAATAAAAGAGCGTTAAACCGAAACAGAGAGAGCGCGTTAAGCGAGGTCTTAGATTTGATGAATGTTCATAATTTTAAATTTAAGTTTAACAATATTGTTACGAATTTAGTCTTATTCTAATTGTTTCTACTCATTTGTGTTCATTTTTACAGTTTAATTTGTCGTATCTAATGTGATTTCAACCCTGTTTACCTGTAACATCATTTCCACTGCATTGCACGGCCCCCATGCTTTAACATTGGTTTAAATGGTAAACTCGCCAAATATTGCAGCTAGCGCCAAGTTGGCGACGGATTTGGCGACTTAATTTTTGGCGCCAAATTTGGCGATATATCGCCAAATGTGGGCGATAAGCTTGGCGACCATGGCAACCCTGCTCCTAATAACCCTGTCTGGCAACCCTATCGCGGTATTGTAACACTATTGTATCGAATGTATTACTGTATTGAGCTTTTTCTCGTACGTTCCGGATTTTGCTAGACCTTTCTATTTCTCGATTATTCTGGCAAGTGCAAGAGGTTTCTGACCGAAAGGTATAAAAAGGCCCGGGCCGGCTAGTCAGTCAGTCAGATCTCAGCTTTCATGCAAGTGATACCTCTCTGTGCTTGAGAGAGAGAGACGATTGCATAGTGCGTGTGCTATTGCTTTTATTGAGTTATTATTTTTGTGCTGGGTGTTTACTATTGCTTTTGTTAGTGTAGTACATCTGTGTTATCAGTATTTTCATCGATTGTACGTGACTTTCTCGAAGTGTTCTACAATTTGTGGAGGACTGTTTTGGCCAAGAATAAAATTGTTTTGGATCCCGCTCTTCGGCTTCAATCATTTCGAACCCCCGAAAACGCAACAATATTATCAAAATTTTGGAATTGTATTTTTCATTATTTCTAATTAGAATTTTATTCCTTTAACAAAACTATTCCCAAAATAAATATGTAAAAAATATTTTTAACAAAGAGTATATATATATATATATATATATATATATATATATATATATATATATATATATTTGTATTTTTGAAACGAAGAAATGAACTCAGTATTATTGGCCAATATTGAAATAATTTATTTCTCGAGTCTGTCAAAGGTCTTGATGAAGAAAATGATAAAAAGTATTACGTTTTAAATAAAACCATTCCATAAGAGCTCAATATTCTTTAGTGAATTCAGTGAAACAATTTAAAATGGAGAGAGACAGGAATTCAATCAATACTTTTTATCTAACTTTACTTCCGAATCTCTCATATTCATCGTCTGTGGCCCCAGTCTCCTAATGGTTCTTGTCACCAACTCATGGTCAGCGTGTCATGAGTTCGAGCCTTAGTGCTATTGAAGATCCATCGTGTAGATGGGGGGGGCTAATTTACGTTAAATCTGAGAGGATTAAAATCCTCCCGTTGGCATGGTGTGATAGTTTCGAGAGGGAGGGGCCGGTTAAAGTGTCAGTTGACCAAGATTTAAAATTACGAGGTCCGTCACCAATAACCTTCATGTCACTTTTTAGTGCAACGTCTTATATATATATATATATATATATATATATATATATATATATATATATATATATATATATATAGTATAATAAAATAAAGTAAGATGAAAAATGAAATAGTTGTTTTACCTAAAAGGCTAAAGAAGAAATGAATTGATATTCAAGAGACATAACAAATTAAGATACAAAAAGGGAGACTTTGGACTAAAATGGAGACCTATTATGATTTTTAAAGATGTCGCTGAATTAGGGCAGTGATTAATGGTTAAGCCGCTTTATGGTACTAACCTTTCCCGTACAGCAGAAACTTTCGACATTATAGAATAAAACAGAGCCATGTTGAAAAGTTAAACCTATTTCTAACACACGTGGTTGATAAACCAGACAGTAAAATAAAATGAAATTATGAAGAGAGAACAATAAGGTTTCTCTCATAGAGAAGAAAATTAAGGAAAAAAAAATTCTAACTAGGAAAAAACTTACGTGTAAGAAAGCAAACCACAAAGATATCATATGTGGACCTATATATAGACTATATATATATAATGTCTTATATAATATATATATATATATATATATATGTATTTATAATCAGCAAATTCTCACTGTCTCTCTCCATCATGCTCTACAGTTATAACATATCAATAAATAAAAAATCAATTAATTAATCTTGTTTAAATTCTTCAACTCTTCTGCTTACTATATTTTTATAAAGTTTTTCTTAAGGTGGGAATTTCAAAAAAAAAAAACTGAAGATGTCAATTTTGTAGATAAATTTGTACATTCATTTGAATTATTAGATCAAATCAACTTTTTTTATTATTATTATTCTTGTGAACTTTGTAGTGTATGTGTTCCTAAATTGTGCTTATCTGTAGACATAATTTTTTGTGTTTGTATGAATGTATGTTTTAACTTTTAAGAAATAATTTTAGCTTGATTGCCATTTTTAATAAATTTGATAATTAAATTTAAATAACCTGTATGTAATATAGTAAATCATGTATGTACATAATTAAATAAATTTTTTCAGTATCTCTTAGATATAAGGTTATATATGTCAATATTATAACTTATTTTTAAGAATGATTTATAAGTTTAAATACATTTATCCAAATCATAAATTTTGAATAGAATTTTCAATACCTACCCTCCTCTACAAATATGCACATATCTAATTTTTTCTTACATCTGTATACATGTTTTTGTTTGTTTTTTAATGTATAAAATACTAACTGAAAATTTCTTATTTTCATAGATACTTTGGAAGCGAAAGGATCTGTTTTCGAAAATTATTTTGTGAATGTGATCTTACAAGTTATGATTGTTTACCTTATAACAAAACAGTTTTTGAACTAAAATGTAAAAATAACTATAATTATTGATTTTATTTATGTGTAAGAGATCACGACCAAAAAATTTGTGATTATGCATTGAAATATCAACTTTGATTTTTATATATTAATTTAATGTAAACTCATTAATACAATCCACAAAAGTGTAACTCAAATATGGAAAATTGATTCTCATCGTGTTACATCCATTTCTCTGTAGATTAGCCTCAATATTAGTTTGAATTGTTTCTAGTCTTTGTTGAATAGTCATACTGTACTTTAAATAAATATATTTCTTTAAAAAAAGACTTGGTTAACTTTTTTTTTTATTTCTTTATTCTCAAAATTATTAAATTACAAATAGAAATATGCATAACACCTTCCTGTTGTAAAAAAAGTTTTTATTGAATATGTGCCACTATTTTAACAGGGATTTTTACTATCTTTTACATTTATTTAAAACACTGGTAAAATATTTTTTAAGCATTTCTCTCTTCTTAATATTTTTAATTATTTTTAAATTTTTACTCTTCAAAGTAATTTTTCCCCGAAAACTCAATTCCAGAGTTTTTATTATTATTAATAGTAGTAACTTGACTTTTAACAGTTTAAAATTTTTCTTCATATAGCAGAAATCCTAAAATCTGTTTTAAAATTGTAAATAATTGTTATCATTAAATAGAAATAAAATTAAAAATTCATTAAAAAGTAATATATTACATTTTTATAAAATAAAAAATTGGGTACTTACGTAATATCGTAACCGTATTGGCACCATTATTTGAAAGGAAGCACATGGTTGTCAATTTAGCGCGTACAATACATGCGAAATTAGTTGCCAACTTAGCGAGTTATCTTAAACGTTGGGATTGTTGCGAAAGTATCGAGAATTGAAAAATAATGGTTTGTATTGCTTATCTAAAGCCTTTCTATTTGAAAAGCTTTTTTTTCTGTGAATATAAAAAATATTCCTTTCTACATTATTCTATCTAAAAAAGAATATGTACTTTAATATACTTTAAAACTTTCATTCTTACTTTAATGCTAATCTTTTTCCCGTATCCTTATTTTTATTTATTATTTTTTTACACAAAATGGTAGGTCGAATTTTCTATATTATTCGTTCCACAATGCAATTGAGAACTCTGTGATGCGCTGTTCGAATGATAAACTCATGATTGATAGTTTAAATGTGAAAATGCTGTTTGTTATATCATAATTAATGCCATGTATAATTAATATCTTTAACATATATTTCATAATTATCATCTTAATATTTTCCTCACGTATAACTCTGAAACTACATAAATTGTAAGAAATTAAATAAGACTTTAAGATAACAGTTTTGTAAAGGATTAGTGAAATTTGCTTCGAAGATATTTGAAAAAAAGCAAACCCTTTTTATTACACAATAAACACTGATTATATGAATCAACTGGAAATGCAATTAATGAAATTAGTGTACATGTGAATTTTTTTTTATAAAAATACTCGTATTCTATTATTTTATACAGTAAAAATAAAAAAGTAAAATTTTATTTTCAAGTTAGTTGGTCTGGATATTTTTAAATACCAGTTCATTACAGTACAAGTAGGGTTAAGAGATACCTTTGAAATTAAACTACATAAAACCTCTTAAATTCTTGTATCAGACCATAATACTTAGCAATGAAAATTCATTTTTTTCACGTAAAAATGAACTATTTTCATTTTCATCAAATTTCTGAAAAATTTCGTGAATATCTTTTTTAACCTTTAATTTAAAAAACATATATGGAATTGAATACAATTAACTCTTAGAAGCAAAAAAGGATGACTAACTATATAAGTAAAATTTAGATTTCGTAGAAATTTCTTTAAAAATTCATCCCCTTAAATTTATTTACCATCCATTTAATATATCTCTAATTCTGTATTAATTCCAAACGAAAAATGGAAATTTTAATAAACAAAGCGGAAATACAATTACTTGTGTCTTCACAATCAATGAAGGAAGAACTTTTTAACCTTGAACCATATAATACGGATATCCTTGCGATTTAAGTGAATACGTTTACTGGAATCTCTCTCTCTCTGCAATTCATTCCGTTGTTTACACCATGTTATCTTATTAATACCATATGCAAATAATCTCGAGCCACAAAATTCTACAAATGGGTAAAATTTATTCTATTGCTTTTTATTTGTGCGTATTACTTGAACTCCATTCTTTGGTTCATGGTTATTCGGAAAATAATATTGAGATTAACGTGTCAGTAACTGAATTTCCAAAAGGCACTATTTCGTATGTAAATCATACAGAAAATGCTGTGAATTTAGAAGGAATCGAATTAAAAGCAAAGCCCTTAATTTCTAGCCCCAAGTTTGAAGAAATTTCTGGACGGGTTCCATTGCAACTACGATATGATAACAGAAATCATAATAGAGACAGGGGTTTCAGTCAAGAAATTAAAAAGCAAATTTTAGATCTTCATAATTTGTACAGAAGTAACGTTACACCACCAGCTGGAAATATGGCCTTCATGGTAAGTAGTTTAATATATTCGGGTACGAAAACTTTTTTTTAAATTTCTAGTAGCTGAAAAACCATATACTTTCCCTTTCATCATTTCGCGATGGCTGTTAATAAATTCTCCCAAGTAAGTTAAGGTATCCGGCTACGTTCGGAACCGGGATTTTTAAAATATATACAAACAAATATTCTTTTTAATATTTAGGGTCACTTAGATTAGAATACACGTATGAAATTGTTTTAAGAATATTATTACAGTTAAAAATGATTTACATGCAATATTTTGGGAAAATCAACATAGAATTATTTATTTTCCAAATATTCTTTTTTTTTATCTAAAATGCTTCTGTAGTAATAATATTTGGCCTATATATAGCTCACACTTCTGTATAGAGCCTGAACTAGAATTTTTGAAACATATAATTTGTAGGCCCTCTGGGAAAGTTTTAGCTAGAAAAGCAAAATATTATTATTGTATAAGAATTTTTCATAAAAGGAGAGTGTTTTGAAAAAAAGTAATTCTAAGCTTATTTTTTGCCAAAATATTACATTTAAATAATTCTTAAATATAATAATATTTTTAAAACAATTTTATACGTGTATTCTAATCTAAGTAACATTAAATATTAAAAAAAATACATATTCGTGTTTGTACGGTTTTGCAAAATTACGGTTCCGAACGTAGTCCGATACCTTTCTGTGATTATTTCTTAAATAACTATTTCCGTAATGTAGTACAGCAGAATATATGTTTAGAATCTTTTGTCCCAAAATATATAAATTTTTCATTTTTTCACGTGCTGCTTATGTTTATCAATTTCCTTTAAATGTTTTTTACCTAAGCGATTTCATAAATCTTAGTAAAATTCTTAATATAATTTGAGACACTTAAATGTATAAATCTTTATTTTGGGAGTATCAAAAAATACTACAGAAAAAAAAACTAACGGAATTTTTTCGATTCCCCATTAGACATACAAATCATTTTAGATACAGTTTTTTTCGCTCACTTCTTTTATTTTTCTCCCTACATTTTTAACATACTTAGATTATGTATCGTATTTCTTTTCTTATTGTTATACTGTACAAAATAACCAATTTATGCACACACTTCCAATAAATTTTCCTTTCACAAGAACATTTCATAGCACTTTTTTTAGGTAAATAAGTAGGACATGTAACTTTCTTTACATGTAATGATTGATAATACTTTCCAACATCCGAAGTCAAAATGTTACGTCGAAGTTTCCAGTAGTGTTGCTTTTAAACCACAGTGTTTTTTTAACAATGCAATTTTTTTTCAGCGCTAATAATTACTTCTAGTTTTAAATATTTTACAAGATATTAAGGAACAAAAGTTATAGCACACACGACTCTGTAAGATATGCTGTAATTAATGGTAGAATTAGGTAATGGGAAATATTTCAATGTAAGAAGCAAATTCTACTCTCACCTTCAATTTGTTTAATTACGGATGCTCATCTGATTTAACAGCAGAGCTATCTCAAATACTGCTGACTGTAAATAAATTTTTCACACACAAGTATTTACTCATAATTTCAGAAATTTATTTCTTCGTGTTTTTATAATTTTTACAATTGACTGAACGCAATACAATGTGCTAATTATTTGCTACGTAATCAAATAAGAATAATCCGCAACAAGCTCGTGGGATTTAGAGCTAGAATAAGGTATAGTATTTATCGCAATTTTCTTTGAAATATTAACTAGTTTCCAACTGAGAGAATTCAGTTACATAATGTCAAAAATAGTTTGGTGATTTTCATGGTAACAAGATTAAAGTTTATTTAAAAATAACACACTTAAGATATTTTCAGGGTCGACTGAAAAAAGGACTTTATAGTTATTTTAAGAAATAAATTTCGCTTCATCTTTTTTGTTTTCAGTATTTTTAGCGTTTATTTTCATAAACTTAAAGTAATGTCATTTATAAGAATAAACAGCGTTTAATTTGACTGTCCTGTATGCAGGTTTCCTTTCATAAAAAAACTATTTTTGTTTAATTTCATTAAAAATTCTCTTTTTTTTTCAAAGGATCAAAGCGTCACAAGAAAGCCTTATGTATATTTAATAATATACTGCTGGAAGACTACCAATTTTAAATGTATCATATAAGATATATTCCCATATTTGAATTGCAATTAAAATTAAATTATATCCGTCGAACGTATTTTCTTTTTTCAACAACTTCAGACTTTTAAAATCCGAATACATTCTACATTCTTAGATAGGTAAAAAAAATGCGATTTTAACAAAGCTTAAAATTTTGCTGTAAATGGAAAAATATTACTTTTTTACTGTTATCCTTTTTATGATTAAGAAATAAGTACTGTAATGAGATTATCTCTTGTGAAAAAGAACACATACACGTATACTAAAGTAATTTCAAAACTGTTAAAATAAAGAAGATATTAATTCTTCATTTCTAAATAAAATTCACACTTTTTACAACATAGTTAATACATGGAAAAAAATTAGCAAGTGGTAAAGCACTTTATCTGTTCAAAGTAAGTTATAAAATGTTTTTGCTCCTTAAACCCAAATTTAAATTTTGTCTTGACTGATTTTTTTTCAGAAGACCAAATTTACTTTTACAATTTTTTAAAACCAGTATTTTTTTACTTAATAAAAATACAATCATTTTGTTCTTGTAACAAAAAATTATGAAATTTTTGTTTTGCCAGATCGAAATTAGTTGCGTAAATTTAATATTCATATGTTCTGCCGCATTATATATTTAACAAAAAGAGCCCATACATCGAATTACTAAAATTCTCCAGAAGAGAATAATAACGGAGAATTTAAGGTATCCGACTACGTTCGAGACTCTTTTTTAAGTTTTCAAAAAATCCCTAATATTTTTACATTTTTAGTTTCACTTTTATACAAAATAATAAAAGTACAGTTAGAAATAATATTGTACATAAAAATTTGCAAAAATTAAAATTTTTAAAGAAATTTTAATCAAATTTTGGAATTTTTCAAACACTCTATTTTTTAAAATATTTTATATTTTCCATAAAATATTGCTGCAATACATTTTTAAAACACATTTCTAGAGAATGACCTACAAGTGTTAAATTACCGAATCAAAAGTTATGGCCAGTCGAGCTTGAACTAGGAAATTCAATCAAATTATCGTAACTTTCAGAAAGAAATACAACTATAAAATAACTAAAAAATTGTTCAATTTCTTAGCTTGTAGGTCATTCTCTAGATAATACCAATAATAACATTTGTGTAAAATTTCATACAAGTATCTCTAATAGTTTTTTAGATATCATGTTTGAAATATCATGAAATTTACAAAAAATGGTTTTGAGAAAAATGCATTTAAACTTTATAAAAATCAATTTCAAAACAAAATATGACAAGTATATTACTAAAACTCTCCTGATTTATAAGTAACACTCCCACTCTTTGGAAGTTTGTTAAATTTTTTTTTTCTTTCTTTGGGCCTCCTTTTTTTCTGGTTGATTTTATAAAGGCAAAATGTTGTTTTCGAGTCACCGACTCCGAAAGATGTCAACAAATCTCTCATCACGCAGTATATAATTCCCGCATTTATGCCAAATGCTTTCAAAATACCTAACACATCAATGAAAGCTTTTTTTTAAAAATAATGACGGTAATATATGGGTACCCAAAGAAAATGGTTTTAGCTCGATAAAAGTTTCTTTCAAAATGATTTGCCACAAACAGGCATTAAATGATACATTTTTATTTGTGTCTTACCGTGGAGGCAATTTTATAATAACTGATCACTCTGCTTTGTGTACACAGGTTTAACAATATTTTAAAGTTTCACAGAAATACATACAATTTTTTGTTTATTGTTTTCTGGTGTCGTTTCCTCGTTGATTCACACCAATTCTCAGCTCAAATCGGGCACGGCCCATATATGGGTTTCTCCTGTTGGAGCAACAGTGAAAAATACTGCTATTGTAGCACTTAGCATAGCTTTGGCGTGATTGGTGTTATGCTAAAACAGTGTAGAATTTTATTAAACATAACATTGATAAGTTTTTCCTTCTCACCGAGGTTTTCTCGCCATTTTTAAAAATTTTTCTTTTCCGACTACTCAATCTTTCTTAGAAGTATCTTATGCACTCATATGATGATATTGTGGACACCATACACATCTTTAACAGAAAAGTATCCTTGGAATCACCATCACAAAAGAAATACATATTTTTTAAGATTTCGTAGTGCAAAAACATACAAAGATTTTGTACGCACTATGTTTGAAGTAAATCCCAGATGATTGCAGGAACACGCATGTATGACTGGACTTATAGAATTCTAAAAAAATTTGATAACATTTCTAAATCTAGAATTTCCCAGTGTCAATGTATAAAGTTTCTATAGAAACCACATTTAGCGATGAATGTCCATGGTCTCTGCCGTCAACGGATATTCCACATTCTTCAACTGACATTTTGAAACATTTTATAATGCTTTTCGCTTAAAAAGCAGTGTCGTTCATGACATCTTTAGCCGTTGGTGTAGCAAAACAGACAAGACTTTCTTTCACAAAGTCTAAATGCTCCCTTTTGTCATACAAGGCCAGTTCAGCTTAGAACATAGCTTTTTCACAGGTAAATATCATCTTTCAATCACTCACCTTCTAAAAATAGGCTGCAAATTAATAACACTTTGCTTTTTTAGCTTTTCAGTATCTGAAAAAAGGACGATAAAATTTAATCGGAGCATTTTCAAGTCACATTAGAAGTCAGTCCAAACATGTAATCTTCATGCATACAGATTGTTCTCAAAACAATTGGAGAAACACAAACTTGAAAACACACTTCCCAATTTAAATAAAATATTCTATTACCTCTTAATGTTCCACTAAAACATTCTTTGTCCTGTAAAAATACCTTTACTTATCCCAGTTTTCGTTCATTACAAATTTGAGCACTTCAAGTCAAGAACATTACAAGTCAACACTTCCACTGTTTTTGTAAATGTCTCACCAGCATAGTTGCTTTTTCAAGAGGTTAATTTGATTCATTTTTGATAATATCAAAAGCAGAATGTTCAGAAACAATTAACAATTAAAAATTGTGCAATTAAAGCAAAAAAAAAAATTCAGGTTTTTGAAGAAATTTGCGAGCAACATTCGAAAGATTCAAATCAAAACAAAAACATATGAGGTCAGAAGAAACAGATGTTGCCAATCGCAAAAGTCCAATTAAAAGATTGAAATTGTTGCCTATCAATAAAATAGTTAAAAAAAATGCCAGAAATTGTTTTTAAAATTATAATGGGTTGAAATTGCAAAAATTTGGGTAAAAGCATGTGAAGCAGTCAACTTCCGGTTTCGATTTCACCTCTTCCGGTTTCAATTTCACCGCTGTAATAATATTTTAAACACCTGTAACTTTTTTTCTAATTATCGCACAGACAAAACAAAGGCAGATTTAGAAAGATAATTGTTTGAATTTTAAAAATATCAAATAAAAGAAAATGTGATTTTTGACCGAAATGACGTTTTCAACGTAGTCGGATACCTTAATGCTAAATTATCTATAATTTAAATAAATTCCATATTTGTGCTTATACTAATTTAAATCAAATAAAAGCGTAGTTGGAGACACATTGATTTTAATTTAAGAATTCAAAGTTGAGTTTGATTTTACAAAATGTAAATGTTTTAGTTAAATTACTTTGAAGTAAGAATTAAATTCTAAGAAGTCTGACTTAAAATAGAGACTGATGATTTATATCATTTTCTTTCTCTCGTTTTTGTTAAGATGTTTCTAGCAAAATGTTCGCTAAGACTAGCTCAATTAATGTTTTGTGACATGTGTCAAACTGTAACTCATGCAAAAATTTGGATGTTCGAATTGATATGGATATACAAAGAAATATAGCTTATTTTCTCACAATTTCATCTTTGTTTTTACTTGAAAATTGTGTTGAGTTAAGATTCACAGACAAAGTTTAATTAAAAGTAATTATAAATATAGCAGAAATTTTCTGACGCATGTTTTATAGATAAAAAAATATCAAAACTATTTATAAATGTAGAGTGAAATCTGTTGCAGGATGAATCTTTATCTTCTAGTATAGCCATACTAAACCTGCGACCGGTGAGGCCCATCGGGCTTTTCTGAATGGCCCGCTCAAAGTCCATAGCACTAAAAATTCACTTATTTAAGAACAATTTATTAAAAGTGTAGCGCGAAATTCCACCAATCAACCAACCAGATCCACTTAGTTTGTTGTCGATGACGTACAGGTACGAATTGTAAGATTCTTTTTTCTATTTGTAACTGTAACGGTTAGTAATAACAAATAATAGCGAAGTAGCGAACTGAACCGAAGTAGTGACTATTTTATGGATATAACTGGGTTTTAATTATAAATAAATAATACTAATTTCATTCTGGAATTCAGTCAAAACTCCTCTTTGCTGCCATTTTGCACTAGATAAATAAATATTTGAAATAAAAATAAGAGAGACTTAGTCGAAAGAAAAATATATATATTATCAAATGGCATGGCAGCTTTGTTTGTATGACAGTAGAATGTAAACTCTGACCTACCTTGATCACACACACACATGGATGAAAGGGAACAAAAATTACTCTATAGCATGGTAAAAAATTCATAAAACCGAAAAATTTCTTATGTGTCTTATAGATTAATATAGTATTAAAAGGCAAAAAGGAGTTTTAATATTTTGATCAAGTTTCCACATTTAAAGTGTTCAATATTACCTTGGTCTTATAATGTTACCCCCCTTAATTCTCATATTGTGCCCCACGTAAAATATTTGCGATATGTATGCGGCCCATCGAGAAAAAAGATTGAGTACCCCTGTTCTAGTAGGTTCAAGCAAGATTTTCAGCCCGAATCAATTATCTGTTAGACCAAGGGAGGCCAACTCTTTTGAGAAGAGTGCCACTATTTGATTAAAAAAAATTATGTGTGCCACTTCCAACTCTTCTAACAAGCAAAAAAATATGAACAAAATGTCACTTAAGGTTTGCTATGGATTTTTTACGCAAAAAGCACATTTTTAAAATAAAACCAGAGAAAGGGTGTTATGAATAAAATTTATGTTTGTGTTTGCATTTGCTTTGTGACTCGTGCCATCCACCTAGAAATTCTTTCCGATTTGACTTCGGATGCAATAATTGCGACCCTTAAGAGATTCATGCCTAGGCGAGGAAAACGTTCCAAAATTTTTACGGATAATGCAACATATTTTGTTGGTGCGAATTCTCAACTAAAGCCATCTTATAAGACCCTTAACTTTCCAGATCAAACTCTGGCGGCATATTTCACTGAGGAAGGCATTCTATGGAATTTTATTCCACCAAGGTCCCCACATATGGGAAGTATTTGGGAGGCGGGCATAAAGTCAGTGAAATATCACCTCAAGCGAGCACTGGGAAGATCTCGACTCACATACGAGGAATTTGAAACAGTGATTATCCAGGTGGAAGGAATTTTAAATTCAGGACCCCTTACACTAATATCCAATGATTTTGGTAACTTTGACACATTAACGCCTGCACATTTCTTGATTGGTAAATCAATTAATTATATTCTTAAGCCCATATTAATTAATATTAATGACAACAGATTAAGCCGTTGGCAGAAAACAACAAAGGTAATTCAGGTAGTTTGGAAAAAATGGAGTACCGATTATCTGAATACTCTCCAACAGAGAGGATAGTGGATGATCGAGAAGGACAATGCAATGTGTGGTACAGTGGTAATTGTAAAGGAGGATTTTACCCCAGTTTGCAACTGGGTTTTAGGGCACGTCGTTGAGGTCTACCATGGTTCTGATGGTAAAGTGAGAACAGTCAGAATTAAAACAAAGACAGGAGAATTTAAGTGGCCCATAACTAAGATCTGTATTCTACCTATAGATGTGGCCGCGGTAGCCGAGTGGTATAGGTATCGGACTGTAGCTTGCGATGTCCCGAGTTCGAGCCCAGTACCACTAAAGACCCGCCGTGTAGGGCAGCGATGCACGTTAAATTTGTCGAGAGCTGAAACGTTCTCCCGTTGGTGTGGTGTGGTAGTTAGGAGAGGGGGGTACCAGCTCAGGTGCCGTCCACGTCACTTGACCATGGTTCAAAATTACGTGGTCCGTCGCCAAAAGCCCTCGTGTAGCTGAACAGTGCGATGTTAATATCCAATCAATCAATCAACTACCTATAGATGTAAGTAGTTAAGGTCAATTTCCATTTAAGAAATTATGTGTTTATCTTTAACTTGTGCTTTTGTAATTTTAAGTTATTTTTTTTACTGAAAATTTATAGTACTTTTTATATATATAATAATTTTGAAAAAACATTTGTGTAACCTGAAACTTGTTGTGAATTGTGAGACTGTATTGCTATTGTTGAATATTAATATTGCAAGGCCGGGGTGTATATTCCAGCATGCGCAATGGGCGCCGCCTGGCGGTGATTAAGTGTATAAGCGAAACGAGAATTGGAGTTTTCAGTGTGTGTGGGAGATCAGACAAGCGAGAGCGTGGAATTACGGTGCCAATCTCAGTGTTCCGACATACGCCCCGTGCAACCGAGAAAGAGAAAAATAAAGGTGTTTTGTCAACAACCTCGTCTGGTTTCCTGAGAGCAACACATAGAGACCACTCCCCATCAGTCTAAGTAGTGAAATTTAAAAATAATTTAATCTATAAGACAAAATTACAAACTCTTAGGTTTTATTATTAATTAACTTTTTAACAGGCCCTAAAATCAATTAATGTTACAAATTCAACAATCAGTTAGGTTAGGTAGAAAAAAACGAGCAACTTAAATTGAAACACTGATTTCAAAAAATTATTAAACAGTCAGTACTTGCTTAAAATGGCTTTTGAATTTGTAGGTTTTTTTTTTCTTTTTACCGAATTATATTTTAAGATTAGTTTTTGAAGATGCTATCAGAATTAAGCTGTTTTAAGTGCACACTAATTATATTTGAGAGATATTTTTATTTTATTATGTTCATAATCAGTGCCGCACAGAAGTGGGGGGACTGGGGGTCAGGAGCCCCCAAAGCACTTGATATTTTTTCCGATTGATCATTATTCTAAGTATATAGTACGTAAAATTTAATTAAGTATCTGTTATTAATGAATAATTTTATTAATTAATGCTAGTTATTTATTCAATAAGTAGTTTTTAACTGTGTTTTGTTCCCGAAAATCGACAAAATCAAAAGGAACATGATACAAGAATAGTGAGCTTTCGACCCCGGACCCCCCCTCTCTTGAAAAATTCCTGTGCGCGCTACTGTTCATAATAGAAAGCATTTGCTCACTAACATACTAACCCAAACTTATAACAATATCTGGCAATCAAATCGTGTAAACTTGAAAAATTGCTTGTTGGTACGAACTTCAAAAATTCAATTCCATTCGGTCCACTTGCAGTTAAATTAAGTTTCTTGTATTTTTATTTCAGTATGGCATGGTGCTGCAGGTCAGTAATTCTGATTTGGATTTCAGGTAGGTAACAATTAACGTCTAGCAGAGAAATTGAAAAAATGATTTATGGAAAGATCATTTTTTATCATCTTGAAAATCGTCAAACCTAGCACTGAATGACTCCTGAAAAAAGGAATATGAAATTTCAAATCTATTAGGATTGGAGTATTAATATTTTTAGTAGATAGTTCTTGTAATAACGTGAATTGTATTAATCTTTTTTTTTTTGGAGACAAAAAAAACGAACAAAAGTCTTTTTACATAAGAAGATATATGACCAACTAGATTAGGAAAAATATAATCTTTTCCGTGTAATCTTAAATTTAAATTATTTAAGTGTCTCATAATATTGGTAAGAAAAGCAAAATCCCACCGCTAATATTTATTCTTCAGTAGCAAGCACTCATTGAGCTATAAGATGGTTTTTCATTGGAATTCAATTAATTAAATGTATTGAAAATAAATTTTGAGTATATTTTTTTCTGTCCAAGTCAACCGCATTTCAATTAAATTGTACAAAAAAAAAAAGGAAATTACTATTATTTCCCCAAATATTTAATTTTTCAGCAAGTCTTCGCGTGCCATAATGAGGCATGCTTGTCGTGGTTCCACCACCTTTGTGTTAGACCGTCAACAACTCCGAAACTTTATATTTTGCTCTGCTAACCTTCGCTGATACTTCGTGGTATTCTACAGCATTCAGCGTTCCTCTGCCATCTATTCCTTACATTTGTATCTAAAAAGTTATGTTTATTTGTATGTATCATATTTCCTTTCTCAAAACGAGATTCTTACTTCAAACAACGGGGAAAAGGAAAACTTAGGGTTAACTAGGGAAAGCAAAACACCCCCGAGACAATAATCTAAAATAAATTTCAAAAATCGAAGAAAAGAGTTTGGTCATATGTACATTTATATATATATATATATATATATATATATATATATATATATGTGTGTGTGTGTGTGTGTGTGTGTGTGTGTGTGTGTGTGTGTATGTAATAATTCTCAGTAATTTAATCTTTAATTACTGATTAATTATTTATTCTCTCTCTTGATTTATCTTAGGTCCATTCCTTGAAGACCAACGTTTAATTAATAACCTAGCCACACTCGCCTAACGAGAGTATCTTGAACTACATCCATCCACCCCCAAATCATGTGGTTTTTCATTGGGTATAAATATTGAGATTTCTGGAATTCGCGCTCTTTTCTATCTTTGTCTGATTTCAACATGTAGTCGGCTGCAGTTGTCGTGTTTTCTTTGTGAGGCCGTCAATATATGTCTGTGTGTCTTTACATGTTCAATGCAATAAACTGGATTATTAACTTACAAGACTGCCTCGGCAATACTACAATAATATCACCCACTCGCCACAATTTACAGTTATTTTTACCACTCTCCAGAAATATTATAGAAATATTTCACACACACACACACACACATATATATATATATATATATATATATATATATATATATCAAATTGCTGTTTCGAAAAAAATATATTTTTATGAGTAAAAGTATTTATTTATACTTTTTCAATAGAAATGGTAATAGCAGTATTTATTTTTAAAAGATTATTCAAAATTTTCTTTTATGTAATAGGTTTAGAAGCAAGGTGGAGAAGATAACAATTTCAATTATTGAACCTATAACGATTCCATAGTTTTTTCCTCCTTTTTCCTTTGCTGTCTCTTTTAGCACCGCACACAGCGCAGTGTCTTGTACAAGCTTCTTTTTTATTGGTGTTTGTGTAACAAAGCTGGAAAAATGACTTCCCGTTAGTCGTAGAATTCCGGAAGATTTTGATCTATCCATTTTTTTAATATTTGTATCCCTATGCTATTTTTATATAAAGTCTTTTGCTAATTTTCTTCTAAAATCTAAATTTCTTTACACAACCCCATTTTTTTCAGCAAAACATATGTGTTCCAAATGCTGATGTAAAATATAAGATAAGATATAAGGAAGAATGATTTGTATCTAAATTCACGAAATCACGACGATGAATCGTCGTCAGTTTGTAACGGCTCTGTCCGCATCCTTCCGATTAACAAGTCCTCTTGGGAAATCTTTGGTCCTTTAAAACTATTTTACTTGCAACAAACCCTCTGAAGAAGAGTAAAATTACGTCTACTATCTATATTCTAAGCTTTCAAGCTAAAAAGAGAGATATGATAGAATACTAGGGGATCAGAGTTTATAATTAAATTGATATTGTAACACAGATTTTGGATAATTGTAATTATTAAGGTATCCGACTACGTTCGGAACCGGGATTTAAAAAAGCACCTAAATGGATAATTTTCATTATATTTAGTGTCACTTAGAATAGAATACATGTATAAAATTGTTTTAAGGACGTTTTGACAAAAAAATTTATTTAAATACTATATTTCGGTTCAAAATTAACTTAGAATAATCTTTTTTCAAAATGATCTTCTTTTGTGAAAAATGCTTCTATTATAATAATATTTTACCTGTATATAGCTCAGACCTCTGTACAGAGACTAAAATGTGATTTTTGAAAAATTCACATTATTTTCAGTGTTACAATCCATTGAAATAATTATCGGCGTTTTTTTTCTTAAAATTTTTCCCCTCTTGTCGTAAAACATGGATAGACCCATTTCTAAGTTATATTTTTCAAAAATTCAAGTTGAGACTCTGTACTGATATCTGAGCTGTATACAGGCAAAATATTATTATAATAGAAGCATTTTTCACAAAAGGAGAATATTTTGAAAATGGGTCATTCTATGTTAATTTTTTGTCAAAATATTGTACTTAAAATTGTTTTAAGAATATTATTAAAATAAAAAATTATTCATGTACGTTTTCTAATCTGAGTGACACTAAATATCATAAATATTATCTATTTATACGTTTTAGCAAAATCACGGTTCCGAACGTAGTCGGATACTTTAAAGTGACGTTTGGTTGCTAGAGATTAGAAGCTAGGAAAAATGAATGTCACGAATTATAAACGAAGCAAATGTCCATAATTATATCGACTCAAAATGAGTGTGTATCCGTGCGAATTATATAGTTAGACAGTCCACAATGATTTGCTCGATGACACATTTTAAGTAATGTTTAATTAGATACGAATTTTCCGCTGTGTGGCTTACATTCCACGATACAAATAACACACTAACGATCTTTACAATTTTGATACAGAGGTGCGCATAGCAGCACCCTCGCGTGGCCAATATTTCGGCACATAGTATATTCGAACTTGAAGTAAGTGTACTGATATTTAAAGTCTCGTAACTCGCGCACCTCGTTATTTACCTACGTATTGTTTCAATTGGGTGCATCTCTTGATTATGATTGGTTGAACTTGAGTAGTTGATTTTGTGATCAATAAGTAGATTGTTTTTGGGCATGACTAGTCCTCCTTCCCTTCCTCCCGCATCTCTAGGCGTGGATGAGAGAACCTAACAAGTTTCACAAGTGCAGAAGGAGTTCGCTTATATTCGAGCGGGAGCAGCAGCATAAGATACAACCTTGTTTGAATTTTCTCGAGCGTACACTGTTTAGCCTGTTTAGAACACTCGAATTAACTTGAGCACATACGTTAAAGGATTAATGAATTTCGCTGTCTGTATTACTCAATCACTCCTACGGTAATCATCAATTTATTTTTACTGAGTTTTTTGCCGCTTAAAAATTCACCTCTTTGTTTTTCAGGTATTAAATGACAAATTAAACAACGTGTTGCATCATTTTTTTTCTAAATTTTGTCTACTCTTCTTACATTCATTCCTATGTTGAAGGAATGGGACGAAAGATTGGAGCACCTTGCCCAACTCTATGCTGATGAATGCGTGTTTGCTCACGGGTATCCTCGCGACAAAACATATCTGCATGGAGACTACGGACAAAATCTGTACATAGGCCATGATCGATCCGGTTACTTGGGCCTGTGGATGTGGTATGAAGAATACCAACATTACGATTGCAAAACACGTGTTTGTAAGTCTGAAGAAGAATGTGGACATTACATACAAGTAAGAGTTATGATTGCATTATTTTAAAGGCCTTATCACACGTACATGTTTCGAGCAAATTTCCAACAAATTTCGAAGAATTTCTAACTAGTTGCCATAGCAACGGCTCCAAGCAACTTTTCCCCAGTGAGCTGAAAAGGTTGTTCCAAATACAAGTTGCTTGAAATTCCAGCCGATGGGGTTCTTCGGCGCCCTAAACAAGATAGTGACTTCGGTTTCGTCCAATGCATCAGATATGATCTATAATATTTTAAACAGAATGGTGTTCCATTTCTGTTAACGCCCATCAACAAAAGCGCGAGTGAAATAAAAGAAATAATATTGGATGTTCATTTTCCGAAGCCGAAAAATCGACGAGTAATTTTTCAATGTGGAGATAGAGCGCAGCTGATGTCAGAGCAAATCGTTTTGTTTACGTCAACCTTTCCCCTTTAGATTGGGCGAAAAATTGGGTGCAAAAGATGCACGAAAAATGTCCGCGGGATACGGCCTTAAGAGTGTAAAATTTTATTACATGTGTGTTGTTCGGATTAAAATTTGTTTAAAACAAAGATAATACAATAATGAGTACTACTGTGTAAATTTTTAAATACCTGGGACGTTCCGAAAGTAATTTTTGCCATTTTTTTTACACCCGGAAAAGAACTCTAAAACAAAGAACACTATGACAGTGGTTCTTAAACTGTGGCTCGCAGACTCCCGGGTGTTCCCAGTAGCTTTCCAGGGTGCCCACGAAGGGATGTCATTTAATGTTAATATTTTCCTCTGTTACAGACTCTAAAATGCCCCGCGGGAAAAAAATGAAATGTGTGCCCACCTGGACTAGATCATTAAAATGCCTCCAATGAAAAACTATGCTAGAATTTGTATTTCAATCAAAAATATTAACTTAGTTTTCCTTTATTGTTTGCAACTACATGTAGCATTTACTACAATGTAATATTTATTAATTGTTTACTGTTTTTTAGAGGAAAAAAATAAGGGTTAAAAAATCTGTATAAGTAAAAGAGGCAATCTTAGGATTATTGGGGAATCTTTAAATCACTAAACCATGTGTTGGGAGTCTAAAACGGGTGTCCAAGATCTTCGCAGGGTCCGCGATGTCAGGCAGAATACATAAAGGGGATCCACGGTGGTCAAAAGTTTAAGAACCACTGCACTATGGCATCATGAACTTTACATGTTGCACCATTACACCTATGCACCTTCGGATGTGAAAACAACCACTCTAGTAAAACTTGATGTCTTTCAATGCAAGAAATTCTTGCTCAGTTTACAATATTGTTTTCGTTCGTGGATGTGTAGGGACACTCACTTCGACCTTCATCGTCCAAGCTCTGCCTTCCTTCTCTGAACATGTTACACCAGTGACTAACCATTTGAAGAGACATAAAATCTTCACCATAGATGGTTTAAAAGCGTTCATAGATGATAGACACACTAGTCCAGAGGTAGCGAACCTTTATGAATCGACGTGTCATTTTTTCTAAAGAAGTGTTTAATGAGATATAGACTTGCCGTCAAATTATTTTGACTTGTAATTATTGGGAAAATAATAAAACTAAATACACTAACAACTCAAAACTGTTAATTTATTTCGAAAAAATACCTTTTACGCTGTATAATTGTAAATGTTTGAGTTGTACGTGTGTGGTGGTGCGAGATCTACATAAACTAGTACCAAACATCACGCGATGACGATCGTTTTGGCATGTTCGATAAAGTACTTGCGTTTGGAACGGAAGGTACCCAGATCGAATCCTCTTTCCTTCATTGCTGACCCTGGCCGTGCAAAGGAATCGTACCCTTCACGCGCCGCAGTCGTGCGCCATCTATCCACCGCAAAAAAAGCAACCAAGCCGTCAAACATTAACGCAAATAAGCCTTTACTCAACAAAGCCGTCTCACACAAATGACGCAGTTCTCGAGCCGTCACGCACGATGACGCAACTACTCACATGCTCGCCATGAATAAGGTATCGTTCGTTCGCCTATTCACCGAATCACTGGCATGGGGGTATGTGGCGGTGTGATATCTATATAAACTAGTACCAAACATCACGCGATGATGATTGTTTTGGCGTGGTCTATAAAGTACTTGCGTTTGGAACGGAAGGTACCCAGATCGAATCATCCTTCCTTCACGTGCAACTCAAATTAAAGTGACATTACTGTGACTTCTGTTGTTGCAAATTGGAGGAGAAATAACTTTTATTAGGATTGTAAGATGTAACTTTTAGTACAACGCATACTGAGTTGGAGTTATCTGCCAAGCGGTTTCTAAGCAAATAATTATTTTTGCTGTGGCTCACTTTTTTGACAAGATGATTTGCAATTTGTTTCAAAATACCATTTTACTGACAATATTCTGCATACCACTGTTCCAGAACATAAAACTCACACAGCTTTTGTCGCTTTTACTAATAATGCAATTTTTCTAGTTTCACCATGTTTGAAATTCTCAGTTACACTTACAATCTTGCACTTTTTGTTCTTTTGCTGAACTAGCTATGTTAAATAATATTTAAAAATCGTAAATATAAAACAAATAAACTTTAAAATACATTTGTGTCAATGAAATTGACTATGCTATGCGTAGACAAATTTTACATAATAAGCAAGTGTAGTCTGTGACGTAACTAAGGCAAGACAATAACAAACGAGTGTGCACCTCGCGACCGATCACTCGAGTTTGCTCGTCTAGATGGTGAACTTTGTTATTTTGAAATAAAATGCAAAAACCAATTTTGATCACTAGCTTGCCCAAAATATTTTGTTATGTGCCATTGATGGCACACGTGTCACTGGTTTGCCATTCCTGCACTGGTCCTACGTGTCTATTTACACCAGGTAAAACAAATACTTTGGCAACCACGTTGTCAGCACACGGTTATCTACCATCGTGATTTTTACTCGAACAACCTTAGGCACTTCGGTCCACTGCTACTTTCTATTCTTCGACGCTCTGACCATGAGTCAGTCCTCTTACGCAGACATTACTTTTGTTGTTGAACTAGCAACGGATGTGAGTTCTTATGGTAATTGTCTGTTTCACATGGAGTGCCATCTTCTTCAAAAAAAAGGGCGAAACTTACTTTCGGAACAGCCTTTGAAATAATAATTATCAAATATGTTTTGTGTGTTCTATTTATGACGCGCGATTTAGTTTTCTTATTGATTTTGGTTGATGATCAAAATTGTTTATTTAGATAATTTGTGCTGTTGTTCTTTTATTTAGATGGCTTGGGGCAAAAGTTCACGACTTGGCTGTGGAGTTAGAAGATGTGGATATAGATATCTTATAGTATGCCATTACTATCCCAGGTGAGAAAACTCTTTGCTAATGTAAGCTGGGATATTTTTTAATTTTCAAATATAAGCTATTTGATATGGTGACAGGGGCTGTCTTTTTAATATTTTTTTCTCAATTAAATTCAATATTTCAAGTCTTACGACAATAGTAAATGCACAATACACACACACAATGCTATTTTGCAGACAGTTTCATTGTTGAGAGAAAGACTTGGCTAGTGTAGGGCTGTATGGGGAGCGGCGGTAATAAATAAAAACACCAATGGAATAAATTCATTGATGAGCGACGCCAAGTCGAAAGGACTTGATGTTGTTGTTCTTTCTTATCTCACTAGAAACATCTGGATCAAGTCCATGAACCTGTGTTTTTTAAACAATGAAAAACTGTAGCAAGACTTGACAGCATCTGGCTTTAGTAGCAACTAGATCCAGTCAAGATATGGCCTGAAACAGCTTGAGCCGGACAAGGTGGAGGCTGGCCCCATGCCGTTGAGCTTGAGTTATCCACTGCGAAGTCATCTTACCTACTGCTTGTTCTAATCAAAGCAGCACCAGTTTTCCTTCATACCACTCAAGTACAAGGGCCTGTCTCCAATAGGAGCTATATTGTTTGACCCGGGTAGCAACTTCTGAAAAAGTAAGGCAGCCACCATAAATAGTATCTTTATGGCTGCCCTCACGAATCAGACCATTTGCAATCTCATTCCCGTAGATATTCACTTGCCACGATATCCACTGCAAAAAAAGGTTTTAACTTTGGCACTGAAGAAATTTAAAATCTGAGCAATATTAGTTGTCGTTTTGTCACCATACCTCCGTCATTCAGACGGATGCTGAATACAGCTTCAGCAATCACTCGATGTTCCAATATCTGTGTTGACACTTTCAGTATTACAAAATTTTAAAGCATCAATAGCTAAAAGTTCTGTCCGAAATATTGAACAGTAGTAAGGATTTCTCAAACATACCCTCACACCATTCCCCTTTTTAAAGAAAATTTTACTACCCGAGATAACGCTATCCCCCCATGCTGTCGTCAGTATAGATCTGTGAAACATCACACGGAATTTTATGAATAGTCCCCGAAGCAAGCTGCCTAAGATACTCTGGATGTCGTTAGTGTGCGAGCACAATTCGGTCTTAAAAAAGACCCGTTCATAGAACGACGCAGCAGCATCCGTACAGCAGGCCATTGAGACATATTCTACTTCATTATGCAGCCATTCCTCGCTTTCAATATACCTAAGTGAACTTTCTCTCCAAAGGCGACGATTGCTGTTCCATTAGCGTACATGTTATAAATATTAACACATTCATCTTGTAAGTGTGTAGATGCCTGTGGTGGCCTAGTGGGCAAGGTATCAGATCGTAGCTGGTGAGTCACGAGTTCGAGCCCAAAGACTTACCGTGTAGGGGAGCGATTCACTTTAAATCTGTCGAGAGCTCAAACGTCTTTTAGTTGGTGTGGTGGTAAAGTTAGGAGAGGATGAGTGCCAACTCAAGTGTCTTCCTCGTCACTTGACCATGGTTCAAAATTACGAGGTCCGCCGCCAAAAGCACTTGTGTAGCTGAACAGTGTGACGTTAATTTTCACTTATTCACTTGTTAGCGTGTAAAATTTCTGTACTTGCACTGTTGACATCTTTTGTGTGCTTTAACTCTTTATCCCCTAATATATAATTAATATTGTTTTATTTTGTACATTATTCTGGTGCCGGTTTATCCACTGGACGCTTGGGGAGGGCGCCTAGGAGCTCGGGGGGTCCCAGAAGGGCCCGTGAAATTGGATTTAACCAGATTTTCTGGTATAAATTTCAATCCGTCAAAGCCAAGAGGGCCCTTAGATCTTCTGCGCCCAGAGCCCGAAATGAGTTTAAAGTGGCACTGCATTATTCTAGTATATCTATAAAGTAGAAAATAACCTTGTGTGAAAATTTTTATATAACTTTTGTTTTATTCTAGTTTACTTGCGTTATGAAATATGCTAAGTGTCCTGTTATAGTTGCTTGTCGTTTTTGTTAGTGTACTTATTTATAGCTCTTCGATATTTTAGTGTACTTAATAGTATCATATTACTTAACAATTTCTAAGGTGAGTTATAAATTATTTCCTGTTTTAATCACGACTCTTTTGAACTGTTACTACTATACAATTGTTTTTGTTTATATCTTGATTTATAACTCATTTGTCTTAAATACAAAATATAATAAATTTTCAGTCTGTTTTCTCTAGTACTGTTATTTATTACTGTTACTCTTATAATTTTACCCTGTTATTTTATTATTGCAAATTTCACAATATAATCTAAATACATTGAGGAGAGCAATAGCTTGGAGACCCCAGTTTTAATGTACGGTCATTGTTAAATTGTATTTTTCCCTTTAAGATATAATGTCATTGTTATTTAATAATCTATGGTGAAGTACTTTTTATTCGATAAAACAAACTTTTGAGCTGTAATCTGATTAAAATGTGTTTTTGAAGGGCATTAGACGGACAGCAGATGTATATCATCGCAAAACCTTGCTCTCAATGTTCCAATGCTCTCTGTAGAAATAATCTTTGTGGTGAGTATGAAGAGCATTTTCATAGCTTTTGAAACATTAGTCGGGTATAAACACTTAAGAATGTACAACCTGTGACAATAAAGTTTTGGTGAATGAAGTCAGAATGGTCAAACCGGTAACACTGGTGAAACAAAATGCTGCACATGCAGCGGCAGATTTTGACCTTTTCTCCCTCCATTGTTCAGTTGAGCGTCGTTTGTGTTCCGTGTAAGACTTGTTTTACGAAGTGCTTTTTTAGTGCTTTGGTTCTTAACTGAGAACAGGAATATGAACGAACAAATTATCAATTTAAAGTTTTGTTTTAAGCTTTGAAAGACACCAACAGATACTTATTCGATGCTGGCCCGTTTTTATGAAGATCAAGCACTGACCATGAAGTGTGTGTACGAGTGGCTCACCCGTTTTTGAGTAAGCCGGGAAAGTATATCTGACAATCCCCTTAGCGAAAGATCAATGACCTCCGTCATTGACGAAAACATTGAGAGAGGGAGTAAATTAACCTTAAAAGATTGTCGATTAACTGTACGCTTGATAGCTGGACGATGAATTCTGCAAGGTACATTGAAATTTTGACCCATTTCATGAAACGTCTAGGCAGGGTACGTCCCCAGTACGCACAACAAGGTTCATGATTTTTTCTTCACGACAATGCTTGCCCTCACACAGCCAATATCATCAAAGAGTTCCCGCACAAATAAAGGGGGTTGTGCAAATTGAACATCCACTATTCTCTCCAGATCTCAATCCTCCAGTCTTCTGCCTATTCCCACAACTCAAACTCGCTTTGAAAGGAAAGAGATTTGACAATATTCCTAACATCCAACGAAATGTGACGAGTCTTTTGAACTCCATCCCAAAAGAAACCTTGATGCAAAGTTTCCAGGACATGTGTAGCAAATCTCAGTGGTGCATAGTAAAGTGAGGTGATTATTTCGAAGGACAGAAAGGTAATTTTCGTTAATATTTCATCTACGTTTAAGTTATAGGACTATTCACCGAACTTTATTGTCAGAGGTTGGATAATATAAAAATAAAATATTTCATTGTTATGCAGTTTATTGTTATATATATTACTACATATCATTCCTATATTATTACATATCTAATGCACTCTTTAATATTACTTAGATTCAAATATAACATTTTCATAAATTATTAAGTACAATTGTAAAGGCGCTACCCTCAGGTGCCCTTCTCTTACATTATCAGCGTGAGCTAGAGGTGTCTCGCCTAAGCTCAATTCCAATTCAATCACAGATCCGAATATTTAAATAGTCACTCCTACCTTTATCGTCCCACGAAGTAGCACTCTATTTAATACTATTTGAAGTTCGGTTCACAGGCGTGCAATGGTATGCACTAAGGGCTCTCTGTCACGGATAACTTCTGTTGGCTGTCACTTAACCTTTCAAAACCTCTTCACACTTGAATCACAGACTATCATAACATTCCCCAAATTGCCACCTCGCTTACTCTAAATTTCTGATTTTTAAAAGCTTCATAATTTGCATCTTTCCTTCACGCTTTACTTCTTGGGTTAGTTGGAAAAGAGTTGCCATTAATTCTGACCCCAAAGAACCCAAAAGGATATGTTAATGAAAAGACGCGTGAGCCCGTCACACAATTCATTATGAGAAATTTATTAATCTTGTATATCATATATATCTGCATATACCTGTGATTTAAATATAATGTAATTGATTCAAATTTATTTCGTTTATAGTGTCTCACGAGCAATGCAAAATAAATCCTAAAGTTTGCGGTAAGTTTATTTTGTAAAATTATTCTAACAAAAAAATTGTTATATTAAATACATCGTAATCTTAACTAAAGTTACATTATTGCTCTTTATTAGTTAAAGTTTCATGTATATCTTTGTGTTTGCGTAGCTAATCCAAATAAATATTCACGTAAATTTCATTTATTAAATGTTTTCATCGTGTTATATTAATGGAAATATTTCTGATACATAACTCAAATTTTACTGATACGAACAACATTATCTAAAACTGTTATGCAATAAAAATGAATGTTTTTAAAAAATAAAATGAATTCACACACACACAAGAGTATTTTTTATGCAGATTAATTTCTTAAGAGAGATTTTATTTTAGTTTATTAATAAAAAAATATATTTCTTGCGAACATTATAATACAGGGTTATCAGAAATGAATGACCCGATGCCAAAATTTTATAATTCCCAGATGAATAAATAGAAATTGGTAATTAAGATGTCATTATAAAGATAAAATATGAAACTTTTTTCGTACAAAAACTTTTTTCACAAATGTTCAATGTGACTTCCTTTTGTCACCTGTATAATAATATCAATGCAAACCTGGTCACCCTGGACTTTAGCCTTTACACAGGCATCCAGTTTCCTGGAACTGTTTATACCATTTTCTTATACTCTTAGATGTTGATGAATTTCTATGGTATTTTATCCAAAATATATTCAAGCTGAACCGTGATTACCTACAGACTTTTCGCAAACGAGAGCACACAAAATGCCTTCCCCCGTTGTGACGCCATTTCCACTTCTGTTCACAATTACAGCATTTCTGCCACCTATTTGACAAAAGCAATGTTACAAACTCAAAATTTCATATTTTATCTTTACATTGACATATTAATGATCATTTTCTGTTTATTCATCCGGTAATTATTAAATTTTGTAATCGAGTCATTCATTTCTAATAACCCTGTACTTTAAGATTTAAAGAAAGAATTCTAGTTAAAAAAATAAAAGTTCCTTTTCAGGATAATTCGCCTAAAATCGAGAAAACAATCTTGTCCTCTAAAAGAAGAAATGATATAATTGAAAATAAAGGCAACATTAGATTAGGAACTTCGTAAAAATATGCTCGCAAAGGGGAAATTAGCGCTCAAAGAAAAATACGGTACAACCATAAAACCAAGCAGAAAAGGAAATGAAAAACGGTTGCAAATAATTCAGGCTTAATATGAATGTGCATGCAAATATGTGACATGTTAGAGATCCTTTGATTATGAATTGGGCTCTGGGGTACTCTCGACAAAATTAAATCTTGGCAACATTTAGCATCTGGCGAGATTTTGAATTTAATAAAATTCAAACGTCAACATTTGGTAGCTGGAACCGCCACTAGATGGTGACATTAATGAAAGGGTTCCAATTCTTGGAGACTTGCTGGGTCTTCAAATGGCTTGGCTTTCAAAAGGCAGTCCATTTGAAATAAACAATAATACGAATAAGCATGACCTTACACCCTGCACTGGGGGGTGCTTGTTTGATATCACGGGGTATGAAGCCAAGCGCTGCTTGGCGTGATAAAGGAATCAAGTCAAGCAGCACTTGTTGTTGCTGGAATGGAATTACAAGCTGGTGGCCTAGCGATATCAAATCGTCAGAAAGATAATTTTAAAAAATTGTTTTGAAATACATTGAAATATATTAGGTTGGGGAAAAAGAAATCCTTTTTTTCGGTAGATGGCTGCAGTGTCGATATCTCGTGAAGTATTGATGAAGCAATTTCAAATTTATGCTCGTTGTCAAGGTAGCAATTTGCACTAAAGGAATTCTTTTGTTATTTTCTGTTTGTGTGTGGTCCATTCAGTAGTGAGTTCCAGGGTGTTAAAAATGGAAATCAACAAAGAGAAAATTCGGTACATTTTACTGTTTTTCTTTGATAAAGACGAAAATGCAAGCCAGGTGCCTGAAATTGTAAATAGTGTTAATGGTGCCGATACTGTAGCAGACAAAGACATGCAATTTTGGTTTCGTCTATTCCGTTCAGGCATTTTTGATGTTAAATTTGCCCCACGCCCGTCATCGAAAATGTCTATAAAATCACAGAAATAATCGAAGTTGACCGGCATGTTAGTAGTCGTAGGCCAGGAGGTAAAGACTGACCAAAAAATAGTTACAAACCATTTGCGCAAAGTTGGATTCAAAAAGAAGCTCCATGTTTGGGTGCCACACCAAATAACACCAAAAAACATGATGGATCGAATTTCCATCTGCGAAGCCCTGGCCAAACAGAATGAAATCGACCCATTTCTTAAACGTTTGGTGACTGGGAATGAAAAATGAGTCACATACAACAATATTGTGTGAAAACGATAGTGGTCAAGGCACAGTGAAGCAGCTCAAACGGTAGCCAAACCAGGACTAACATCCAGGAAGATTCTACTGTGTATTTGGTGGGACTGGAAAGGAATAATTTATTATGAGTTGCTTCCATAGGACTAAATACTAAATTCAGATATCTACTGTCAACAACTGAACTGTTTGAAGCTAGTGACTGACCAGAAACGGCCAGAATTGGCCAGCCAAAGAGGTGTTGTGTTCCATCAGAACAACGCCACGCCACACTCGTCTGTAGTGACTCACCAAAGACTCTGGGAGCTTGATTGGAAAGTTTCAATGCATCCACCATATAGTCTGAACCTGGCACCAAACGATTACCACCTTTTTCACGCATTGCAAAACTTCCTGAGTGATAAGACATTGGGACCAAGAGAAGATTGTGAAAATCGATTACCTGTCTTTTTCGCCAATAAGGACCAAGACCTATGAAAGAGGCATTATGAATCTACCTTTAAAATGGAAACAAATTATACAACAAAATGGTGCAAAATGGACAATCCTAAACATGTTAAATAAAGTTTTGAATTTCATGCAAAAATCATGGATTTCTTTTTCTCCAACCTAATATATTTCAAAAGAAGAATGTTGGAAGAGATTGAGAATAACCAAGATCAATCAATAAATAATGAATAACAATATAATATAATGAAACGTTTCATGTACTAATATTATGCAGTATATAATTATAATCTTATAATATACTTTAATAGTAATTATGTATAATATTCATATAGTATGATTTAATACTAATAATTATATAAAATAAAAATCATATAATATAATTTAATAGTAATTATAAAAAAGGATAAAATCATCGTATTGTAATATAAAAATTATTCATAAGAATACTCCTGTAACGTAATAATTATAAATAAATAACATAAGAATAATTATAAATGAATAACAAAATAATAGTTATAAATAAAGAACATGATAATAATTAAAAATAAATAGCGTAATATGCAATAATATTTATAAATAAATGCAATAAAAAAACAATTATTATAAATAACGAATATTACATGATTATTACATAAAATAATAATTTTATTTTTATATTATACTATTAATAAAATAAGTACATATTATACATTAACATTAATAATGAATATCAATTAAAACGTGCTGTCTCTCTCTCAACTTGCAATATTCCAAAAACTGCAAAAATATCAAGGTAATCAAATTGTAATGTTATCGCCCATCTTGGCGAACATAAACCACAACTTGGCGCGTGCCCCGTGATATCAAGCTAGTTCCTTGCAATGCACTGCAATCAAGAAACATACGGCGAATAGTGGAGGATTTCTTAGTGTAAAAATCTCCTGTCGATACTTGGTGCAATCAGCAAGTAGAATGCCAGATAGATATCGAAGAAATGTCTCGCAATTAATCGTTTGAAAGAGGTTTTCCATTGGCTTGAAAACAGTAGAGAGATCGACGTGACGCTTTACTAGCTATGTTTTTGTCCCGAGAGTGCAATCAGAAGGTGCCCGGAACTGCGGACACGGGATGGTAGATGTAAATGGCGTACCAAATCTGAAATGAAGGGGAGACGAGATGATTGAAAGATCGTGTGAGACAAACACTTGTGGCAGTAGTATCTATATAAACCAGTAAAAACCTCCATACTATAACGATAGTTTTTGCAGGGTGGCTAAGGTACTCGTTTTCAGATCGAATGGCACCTAGTTCTAATCTTCCTTCATTGGTGACCCTGGCCGTGCAAAGAGAACCACAGCAGTCGTGGTGTCATCTATCCACCGCAAATGCAACCAATCCGTCATACACGTGATGCAACCAACAAAGCCGTCTCACACAAATTACGCAACCAGCAAGACCGTCACTCACGAATGACGCAACCCACAAGCCGTCGCCCTCAAAATGACGCCACTGCTCACACGCTCGTCACAAATATGGTATCGTTCGTTCGCCTATTCACCGAATTACTTACAGGGGAGTGTGTGGTGGTGGTGATATCGATATAAACCACTAATAGCATCCATGCTATAATGATCATTTTGGCCTGGTGGCTAAGATACTTGTTTTCGGATCGGAAGGTACCGAGTTCTAATCTTCCTTCACACTCAAGGACCCAGCAGAAATCCGTTCTATTTCTCACATAACAAGGACTGTTTATTCATGAACAAATTCTATACTCCTCTCGGAAGCCAATTTTTGATTCAAATTCCCTTAACGTACTATGCCTTTAACAGCGGAACATTATCGATACCATCTACAATGGTACAACATTATAGCCAGGGACGTGTTAAGGCATCTTGAGGCCCTGGGGCCCTATACACATATGTAGGCCCTACATATGACCTTTAAAACAACATATCAAACTTTGTCAAATATTCGTATAAGCAGTAATTTGAAGCAAATAAATGTGCATGACTTACAATCGCACAAATGGGCTCGACCGACTGCCGCCTTTTAAATGAAGGAGTAATGATGGTGTACGATGGTAGGCTTAGGTCTATACATTAACAACGGTCATCACATGTATCCAGTTGACATATCATTTGAAATTCCCTGTTTTTCAGAGAGTACAAACATTTGACAGTTGAAATTATTCGAATCATTATCTTATCAGGGCTGAATCGAGAACGAGACGAGGTCTCCATTGTGGTCGAGGCCTTGGATTTATGTCTTAAGACGTCTCTGATTATAGTGTCATGGAATACCACAGATTGGCGATCTCTGGTATCAAATGATGAATGCTGTTTTGTTTTGGAGGGAGACGATTATATCACTCACGGAGTGAAAACTTCTTGTTAAACTGTACAGTACCACCCTCGATATCAAGAGATACAGAGATCTCCCCTTACTTATATTATGGTCAAGAGCCCATGGCCTATGATGGCCCCTCCACTCTGGTCGTAATACATGGGTCATTAAATGCTTAGCGTTAAGTGAATGAGATTTTACATCCTTGTTTCTTCAATCCTGACCAATAATCTAGATGCATTTTACCAGCAGGTTTGCTCAGAAACTCCTTTGTCAAATTTAGACTCTATCACGGCTGCCAGTTGCCAACATGTACCCCTTATCGAGTACATGAGGAACCAATTCAAATGTATGAGGCTGTATGAGTCAGTGTCTAATTTGAAGTAGTGTAAAGTATTGGTTACGAAATTCACAGCCAGGTTAGATATATAAATACTTACAATTTATTTACATAACATTCTAAAAAACAATCTTACATCCAGAGCACGTTTATATCGTCTCTGTCTCTTCGGGATCCTCCAACCCGCTCCTCCGCATGTCCTTTTTAGACGAGTCTATCCGGAACGTAGGGGAACGGGATTCTAGTAAACCCTTCTCCCCCAATTCCTCGGAACATTCGCCACAACTGCTCCTTCCTCTAGAGAGAACTTTTTCTGATGAAAGAAAAGTTCTGTTCTTTTAAGGTCCACTAAAATCACTTAGGAGATATCACTTAAAAGTTCTAGGTAACACTACCTTTTTAACAGCGTACGATTCCCTTCTGGCCAGAACTACATACTACAATACAATTAACATATAGAAATTCAAAATAAATGAGAAAATGACAACTTATTAGATTGATACAAATTACAGAATTATTTTAATTGAGAAAAAAATTAAAATAAAGAATTTATGTTCATTATAGAGGTGGGAGTATTAATACACTCTTGGGGAATATATATAAAAATTTAATCAATCCTACTGAAGGCATCTGCATTGGCATGACTTCTCCCGGGTTTATGAATAACTTCAAAATTAAATGGTTGTAGTGCAAGTGACCAACGCATAAGGCGCGGATTTGTTCCTGCATTAGTTTTCAACCAAATTAATGGGTTATGGTCGGTCTGAATGATAAATTTCTGCTGTCCATCAAGGTAACAATTCAGTTTTTTACTGCATAAACGATAGCTGCACAATCTTTTTCAGTTGTGCAGTAAACCTTCTCGACGTCAGAAATTTTCTTACTAAGGTACAGGATGGGATGCTTTTCCCCTCTATCATTTCTCTGAGCCAGGACTATTCCAATACCCGTGTCAGAGGCGTCGGTTTGAAGAATAAATTGCCTTTTGAAATCCGGGGCATATAGAACAGGGTTAGTCGACAGTTTTTCCTTCAATTGTACAAAGGATTCTTGACATTCCGAAGTCCAGTTAATGTATCCTTTCTTCGATTTCCCTTTTAACAGTTCTGTTAGTGGTGCTGCTAAACTAGAGAACATTGGGATGTACTGTCGATAATATCCCGCAATTCCCAAAAAGGCTCTAACCTGGGTTTTAGTCCTTGGAACTGGAAAATCTAGTATTGTTTGAACTTTCAATTGAGCTGGAGACCTTTTTCCTAACCCTACGACATGACCAAGATATTTAACGCTATCTTGTGCGAATTTACATTTTGCTGGTTTGATTGTTAACCGAGCATCCCGTATCCGTTCTAGTACTTTATCTATGTGGTTTATATGATAGTCCCAGTTTTCTGAAAAAATAGCCACATCGTCTAGATATGGTAGGGCAAACTTCTCACACCCTTGAAGTAGTTCAGCCATCAATCTGCTGAAATAATAGGGCGCATTTTTTAACCCGAAGGGCATACGTAATGGACGATAAGTTCCAAAACTAGTGGTAAATGCTGCTAACCTCTGAGCCTTTGGAGTTAAGGGAATCTGCCAATAACCTTTTGTTAAGTCAAGTAAGGTTATATATTTGGAAGCTGCGACAGTTTCAATTCTATGCTCTATATTTGGTAAGGGATAAAACTGAGTTCTTATTACTTCATTCAGTTTTCTATAATCGATGCAAGGCCTTGGATCTCTTCCAGGCGTCTCAACTAAGATCATGGGTGAAGCATAATCTGACTCTCCCATTTCTATTACTTGGTACTTCAACATTTTCCTTATTTCTTCTTGCAATAAATCAGTTTGCCGTGCCGACATTCTGTATGGTTTCGTCCTAATAGGTACATCATTTATCAGTTCAATGTCATGCTCTACCAAGTGCGTTTTTCCAGGTTCATTGGAAAATATTTTAGAATAACGGCATAGGATTTCTTTAAGTTTCTCTATTTGTTGAACATTCAATCGGTTTCCTAACTGACTGTGTTTTGTAATTTCATCGAAGTCAAAAATATTCGGGTTAGAATCGATACAGGGAAAGTTTTCTTCTAATTCGTTCGAATCTTCCTTTGCTCTACTGTTAATCATATTTATAAATTCGGCTCTTTTGTAGTACGGCTTCAACATATTTACATGAAAAACTTGATTTGACTCGGTGTTGTTGTTAAAGCTCACCACATAATTAGTCTCTGAAATTTTTTTCTCTATTTTTCCTGGTCCTTTCCACTGCACAGATAGTTTATTAGGTCGATTCATCTTTAACACTAACACTAAATCTCCTTCTGAAAATTCACGCTTAATAGCATTTTTATCATACCATGCCTTTCTTTTAACCTTCGTTTCTTCCATTTTTTCAATGGCTAATTCCTGACAACTTTTAAGTCGATTTATGAGTTGGAAAACGTATTCCACAACGGGGTCACCTCTTCTGTAGTCCCCATCCAATTCTCATACAAAAGAGTTATAGGTGTTCTCAAATTTTCCCCATGGACCAATTCCGCGGGAGTAAACCCTGTGCTTTCATGAGTGATGGTTCTTAAAGCCAAAAGTGCAGCTGGCAACTGTTTTTCCCATTCGGGAGAGGATTCAATACATATCACTCTTAAGATTCTTTTCTGAGTTCTGTGAAATCTTTCGACGGGATTACTCTGAGGATGATAAACCGAACTTCGAACAACGTTTATTCCAAAGTTTTCAAAAAGTACTGATGTTAAAATACTCGTGAATGAAGTTCCTTGGTCCGTTTGAATTTCTTTAGGAAAACCCATTCTATTGGAGATCTGGAACAAAGCCTCCACATCTGTAGTGGACGCTATATCAGGCATTGGCACTGCATCAGGGTACTTCGAGGACATGCACATGACAGTTAACAAATATTTATTCCTTGTAGGTGTAGTGGGAAGGGGTCCTACTGCATCAACGTTTAATTTGGAAAAAACTTCACTTATTACAGGAACTAATTGCATTGGTGCTTTTTTCTGATCATTTGCCTTACCTGCCCTCTGACAGGGATCACATGTTTTCACAAACTCCTCTATCTCTTTATAACACTGAGGCCAGTAAAAATATCTTGCATTCCGACTCTTCGTCTTCGTGACATCTAAATGGCCTGATGTACCTTCATGCCCCATTTTCAGAATTGACGATCGGAATTTCTCAGGAATAACCAGTAGTTGTGTTATGTCTCCATTCTTATCTTTTCTGCTTTTGATCAGAAGTTTTCCTTTGGTTAGTGAATAATCGCTCTTGCTTCATTATTCGTACCCTTTTCTATCTTTTGAATCAAAGGAGCTAATTTATCACTTTTCTGTTGGGCTTCTATGAACTCATCAGTATTAATATTGATTAAACTCATTGTGTCCTTTTCTTCCGTAAATAAAGGCAACAGATTTTTAATATCTTCAGCTAAATTTTCTTCTAACTTCATTTCCTCCTTTTCAACCGCTTCACTTGTTCTGTTCTGTTCAGCTTCTTTTTTCCACTGACTGCGAGTTTGAATCGCATTTACTATTTCCCGTCTCGGTAAACTATTATGCTCTAAATCTGATTCAAGGAGCTCAATTGTTCGATTTCCTAAAATATATCTTCCCTGATCCAATTGCTTTCGCACCACAGCTGCCTTGGTGATGACATGTCCCCACTCACAATCAATTTCTACCTCTGCGAGAGGTAAAAAGGTCATATGTGTTCATCAAGAATATGTTGGACCCACACATTCTCCCCTGTAAACATATTTGGTGTAATAAATTTCTCACAAATTATATCAATTGAGGCTCCTATATCTCTAAGGATAGGCATCTCAAATCCGTTCACCTTACCTCTAATAGTATATGGGTCGAGTGAAGCATTTTCGGAATTACTTTTTAGTCTATTTATGGTTTCAGAGCCATATTTCTTCAATTCAGGACATTGTGGACGTAAATGATCATAAGATCCGCATTCAAAACACTGGGGGCGTCTTCTTTTTTCAAAATCTTGATGATTGTTACGGTTTTTATGTTCTCTGGTATTCATAGGATTATTCATTGATACATTTTCCCTCGGAATAATCGTTGAGTTATTCCACTTCTTTTTCATCGTGTCCTTGGAATATGACCATGTAACTTTTTTCTGAAATGTTTTCCTCGCATCTTCATATTCCTCTATTTTACGAGCGAGATCAACAGGAGAAATAATCCCACTCCATTCGTCCAAATGATGTTCCTTAAATTCAATTGGAGCCTTTTTCTTTAATTGATCCGTTATCATTAAGTCTTTCAATTGTTCGAAAGTAGTAATACCTAATCCGGCAATCCACCCCTCAAAATAGGTCTGAAGTTCATGATAAAAATCGTCCCACGTGGTCTCCGGATTCTTCTGGTGTTTAACAAAAAGCTGACGAAATTTTTCGGGGCTTAATTTAAATCTTTTTAGAAGCAATGCTTTCACATGATCGTAATCTGATGCAAGTTCTTCGGACTCTCTCGCGATAATATTTACAATATCAGGGGGCAGAACACTAATTAGTTGCGCGGAACCCAATTTTCTTTAGAAATCCTATTCATTTTGGCCTGTCTTTTAAATAAAACCAAAAACAGGCTTATGTCATCTTCCTTTGCCTTAAATCTAGGAAGAAGTTTATGCAGTTCAAAAGTGTTTGAATGGTGTCTCTCGTTCATGTGATCATTCTCGCTTACGCGCGAGGTGTTACCTTTTAATCTTTCTTCAATTCTCCCGTTTAGCATTTCTCGAACGAATTCTTCATCGTAATTTGTGCTATTTACAATTAGGTTTCTAAGGTCTATAATTTTTAGATCATCAGTTACTCTTTCCCCTAATTGTTCTGCAATATAACTTAGGTCTGATTTTCGACCTTTTCCTAAGTAAGCCATTTTTAAACAAAAAGTTCTTACAAATAAAAAAAAATATTTCGAACCCCACAATTAGAATGAAATATCACTTATACACTTTTTCTTAAGAAAATAATAATAAATAGTAAAATTCAAGATTGGTAATCATTAAAAATATTTTTAAGCAAATGTATGCCTATACTTAATTATTACCAGCAAAACTCCAATACGTATTTGATAACATAATAATATTTGTAACACACATATACACACTATTTATAGATATAAAAATACTTTTATCAAATTTTATACTAAGATTTTTTTCAATGAAAAAAAAACTAATTTTCATAAACAAACAATAAATTGCAAAGTATTAAAAGCCAAGTTTTTTTTTTAAAAAAAAAACCCTGCTATTCTTCATACAAAATAGTTTAAAATAAATATTTAATATTAATTTTTTTTAAAAAAAGAATTATTTCTTGTGAAATGCTTATGGATTTTATATGAAACCTTTCTCCAAGTAACTTGCGTAATTTTAACTAAAACACACTGGAAAAGCAAAAAATAAAATGCACAGTATTACATAATCATGCTATTCGCAAAAAAAAAGAAATATATATGTTTAACTAATGATGGGAGGTCGCCGGTCCCTAAAGTTACAACTGCAATTTTTACATCTGCCCTGCTCTTGCTGTTTACAACAAAGGGAATTTGGTGAATGCGTCTCTTTTACCCCACCAAAAAGGGTGACGCGTTCCCACGCCTAGAAAAGGGCATTGTACTCATAAATATATCGTGGTATCGGGAGTGTCATTAGGATTTCCCGCGCTTGGGGATGTCACTGACCGTGAGACGGTATTCATCCGCTGACTCTAGACCAATGAGAGAAAATTATGCAGACATTGTAAAGAATCCGCTCCAGCACACAGATGCAAGTTGCCGCTGAATAAAAACGAGATGCACCCCGATTTCTCTCGCACTCTCTGACGCATTCTCTCACACCCACTTGGTCTGACACGTCCCTTCCAATTAAGCCACCGCGGGGGACTCCAAGCAGCGACATGACTCCTCTTCCTCGCCTCTTCTCAGAGTTAAGTAAAATCCTATTATGTGTCTCTTTATGCTTTAACTTAATTTCAATCTTATTGTTTTAAATAAATTAATGGTTATTTAAAGAATGTCTTTTGATTTAGCACACTGTTTATTTGTCTTTAAAAGATCTAATGTGTTTAAACTTAAGCTATAATGTGACGCTAATAGGAGAGTAGAACCGGGTTTTATTTAAAATGAATTTAATGGGAATAAATTAAATAGTTTAAGTTTAATCAGCGTCGCATTACTAAACAATTTCTCTGCTATCACAGGATGTGACTCATGCAATTTAAAATATATATATATATATATATATATATATATATATATATATATATATATTTATTCTCCAGTAGACAATTAGTAGCTTCCCTAAATTATATGCTTATAAATAGAGAACCAATTAGAATAACATGAGAACAATTGAATCTCAATACATAGGATATGTAATACAGTTTAGTCACCTAAATTTAGTACTTCAAAACACAAACAAATTTTTTAAAAAAACACAAGATGTGATTTAAATAATTTGTCCAGATAGAAGGGAAATCGTACCTGAAATATATTTTCGTTGATCCGCACTACTTCCTTCGGCGCTTCCAAGACTAGGGGTTGATCTTATCTCTTTCTTATGACAGGAAATGTCGTTGGCCGGGGGTGGCACTTGTTTCAAGACCAGGGCTTTCTTAATACTTTTCTTATGACAGGAAATGTCATTTGCCGGGGTGGCACTTGTTTCAAGACCAGGGTGGTCTATATACTTCTTCTATGAGCAGAACTTCTTGCGTGCCGGGACGGCTCGTTGATCTCCTCTAAGATGGTGTGAATTTTCTGCCATACTCAATCTTAATTCATCGATTATATATCTAGCGAAAAATTACATTTGAGTAATTATTCCATCTCGTCGGTGCCTCCATTAAATAGACTGTAAAGTATTGGTTACGAAATTCACAGCCAGGCTAGATATATAAATATTTACAATTTATTTACATAACATTCTAAAAAACAATCTTACATCCAGAGCACGTTTATATCGTCTCTGTCTCTTCGGGACCCTCCAACCCGCTCCTCTGCATGTCCTTTTTAGACGAGTCTATCCGGAACGTAGGGGAACGGGATTCTAGTAAACCCTTCTCCCCCAATTCCTCGGAACATTCGCCACAGTAGGTTGTTTAAAATTTGAGGGTCTGTCAACCTTAGAGCAATGCCAGACGCCTACTAAATTTATTATCACGCTGTGTGTGTGTTACAGCATGCATCATAGCCTGAAGTGATCCTACACTACGTATATTGGAAATGGCTGAATAATAAGGTTACCAACCGTTCTCCTTTAGGGAGGACAGTCCTTCTTTTATAGCTCCTGCCCTTCCTCGAAAAGTGTTCCCCTTTTCAATATTTTAAAACTAATCTGTTAAACTCTGTATACAGAGATGAACCAAATATGTTTCCAATATTTCGAAGAATAGTCAGAAACAAATATAACAGGAATAACAGTTTTCAATGGTCTATTTTGTCTTCATCACAGGTAAATTGGGCAGATATAGAAAACTGTGTTGATTTTTTATCAAAAGAAATGCCCGATATTAAAATTGTTGACAATATTCTGTGTGAAGAAATTGGAAGACTGAATGTCTATTTAAATTTTAATAAATTGAAACAATTGGAAAATCAACATGCTGAAATTGATAAAAGATGGGGTGAGAGAAATGCTTAACCATTTCAAAAGTGAACACATTCCAGATGAAAATTTAGTTATTCTTTTAGAATTTACGTTGTGCTGCCCTGGAACTACCGCACCTTTTGAAAGAGCCTTTTCATTTGGTAATTTTTGGACAAGTGAGAAATGAAGGTTGAATGTTAATATTTTAGCTTCAGTACTTTTAGTAAAGATGAAGGATATTTTTGGCTCCGAAATTTCCGATATATTAGAAAATAATATATTGACAAACAAAAATATTCATTAAATGAGAAAATATTCATCTAAATAAAGAATTAAAAGGGATGTAAGCATAATTAGCGTATATTTGTTTGAATTAATAAAATGTGTGTGTTTCATATATTTACTTAGTAATATTTTCTTAAATTTTTCATCCTAATTTTCATTCTAAAAAACTGGTTACTTTATGAATAACCATCTGTAATTTACTTGTTTTTTGGGTCAAGAGGTTTTTTGGTTTCATCTTTACATTAAAATATGCTATTTTATTTTATTTCAATCCGGTACTACATTTTCGAGATGATGATGAAATTGAACTTGAATGTAGCCAATGTCTACATCTCAGTTTTACCTAAGTAAGAAAAAAATTCATTTGAGATGAGATGCTAGAATTTACTTTGAAATCCAAATGATTAATCAAGAAAAAAAATTACCCTACACACACACACAAACGAAAACTGACGCATCCTTAAGAAAAGGTTAGACGAAAAGGGTGCACCTGTAAGAAAATAGGAATAACGAAATTCTAAATGAAAAATGAAGTTTGTTCTCGAAATTCCATGACCTCAATGACATAACTGAAGGCCGAGTGATTGAGTGGTAGCGTATCAGACCTCTACACTACAAGTCCGGGTTCTGTTCCCGTGCTGGCCACGTCGACTCACCCTTTCATCCCTACTACAGTGGGTCGATAAATGAGTACCAAGCTTTCTTGAGGAATTAAACACTTCAGACTGACCACTTGATCGTGACATATGCTCATTTACCTCAGCGCTTAATGGTCACGTATACTGGGATGGGCACAATAGGCCCTGGTCCTCATGGGCTGTTGCGCCACAGAATTTGTGTTTGAATGATATAATTATTTAGTCATTTACTGTAAACAATAAATTAATTTGAAAATATCTAAATTTAATTTGAAATTTGAACAATTAAATACCTGTAATGATGATAATTACGTACCTCTTTTTTTACTTCATACATTTAAAATAATTTTGAAGTATTAATTTAAGAATTTCTACATTATACATGTCTTTTTTAAAAATAAATAATGTGTTCTGTGTAGTGTTTTATGCAATATAAAAAATATTAAATTATGAATACAATCACACATTTTCCCTTTCTTACCTTATACATAGAAACGGCAATATGCAATTTAAAATGTCAGAATTGTGGTCTACTTGATAAAAGAGCATGTAAATGCACATGCGCAGATGGATGGGATTCTCCCGACTGTTCACGTAAGTCTCAAAAAATAAACAGGATCTAAAAGATCATTTGATTCGTACTTATTTGAAATTTCTTTTTAGTATTATTAAAGATTCGTATATAATTGAGTTATTTTTTCATTTCATGCTTTATTCCAATTTGTGTTTGATATCATTTAATAAAACCATGATTTACGATTTCAAATGTAATTTACTTAATGTAATCTTTTAGAAGTTAAAGGATTTCATCTTTCAGCCAACAATTTACAAAAAATTAGGCTCTTAAATACTACAATTATAGTAGAACGTCGTTTATCCGGAGTGTCAAATATCTGGACCATTTTTTTTGTCAACTACATGTACTGCATATGAATGCGTTTTCGAACAGTGCAATGTTCAACAGTTGTTTCACGTAAGGCCTAAAGTGACGGGAAAACCCAAGATCAGGGATATTTGGGGAATTTCAGTTGTTTGATTTGGGAAACATCTGCGCGGAATGTTAGGCCAGTTTGTTTTCAAAAGAGGGGGTGTATACGTGCTCTTTAATTGAGTTGTGAGCTGCTATGGCTTCGAATTCAAAACGGAAGCACAACACCTTGAACATAGAGACAAAACTTGAAATATTGAACCGTCTCGCGAAGGTAGAAAGTGGAGCATCTCTATCCCAGTTTTATAATGTTGGAAAGTCAACAATTTCTGACATAAAAAACAGCCAAGAAACCATTTAATATTTTGCTTCAAAACATGACTCAGAAGATGGCTCGAAGAAAAGGAAAACCATGAAGGAAGCAAACGATGCTGTTCCTGATCGGGCGTTAGAGACATGGAGTGGTATGAACAACAATTAGAGTGCTGTCCTACTCAACTACTGCTGCTCAAGAGAATCAGAGACCTTGCAGCGAAAAAACGGTGTACAATGGTATAGCGAAAAATAAGAGCTTATTTTCCACAATAAAGTCAAAATTGCGACATTTTGCACCTATTTTGCTTTTCTTCAAACCCGCTCCCCGCATGGGATGATTTTCAATATTCGTGTAGTGTCCGGTTTCATATACTGCATAGATGGCATTCGGTTTTCGGTTATACGAACGGTGTCCGGTCCCAATGGATTCGGATAAATGACGTTATACTGTATACACATCTCACATGTATCACATCTTGGGATATGAAAGGAAGCATATTGGGCAGGAATTCTGATTTCATCAAAGACTGCAGAAATAAAAAAAAGTTTCAAAACTAGTTGAGAGAGATAAGAGCTGATGGTAGAATTGGAATGTTGCAATGACCACAACAGACTATGGCCTAAACTTACCAACAAGATACTATGCAAGCTAATGTTGGCTCCATAACATTGTGGGCTTAAATTGGGCCCTCTGGTTAAACTGAACCAATTATTGTCTGTAAGTGCTTATGTTCAACTATTAGAAAACCATTTACATCAATTCGTACCCGAATAAAAATGGAATTTTAAAATTGATAATGCTCCTTGACACTGGGCCAGAATTATTCGCGAATGACTTGATGAACATTCTAGATAATTCCAGTGAATAATTTCGCCACCTAGATCACCAAATACGAATCCCATAGAAAATACGGAACGCGATGCAAAGATTGTTTCATGCACATATTAATGAACCAGCAACCTCCTTTTTGCAATTATGGGTATTAAAAATAGCATGGCTGAATATATCTTCAGGAGATTTTCGGCGTTGTATCAATATCACGTCAAGGTGCAGAACTTTTTCAAAGCAAAAGAAGGTCCTTTACAGAGCCTAACGGCTTTTGGGCTTTTCAAAGTATATTTCCATCAACATATACACTTAAGTTCCACTGAATTAGGGATACCTACCTAGTAACGAGTTGGGCCTCCTCTGGCCTTGATAACGGCTGCCACACGACGAGGCATATACTCAACAAGTTTCTGTAAACATTCCAAGTGAATGACTTGCCAAATATTGGATAAATCTGTCCATAATTCAGTAAGGTGCGTTGGTGATGTGTGATGGTCTTTCACGGCTTGTACTAAAACATTCCGAACATGCTCAATGGGATTTAAGTTTGGGCTTCTGGGTGACCAATTTATGACAGAAAAATCAGCGGAATGCTCATCCAACCAGCCAGTTGCCAAACGGGACTTGTGAGAGGTTCAGTTGTCTTGCTGAAAAATTCCATTACCGTGTGGATAACAGAACAGCATAAATAGAAGGAGGTGAATATCCAGCAACTTTAAGTACCGAATTGCATGGAGGTTAGTACACGCACCGAAAACCACAAACAGTGCCACGAAAAAACACTCCAGACCATTACTGACCCATCAAGCCCTTGTAGAGTTCCAAACTGGCATGCAGGATCTAAGATTTCATGCGCCTGACGCCATATTCTCAGCGTCTCGTCGGCGTTAAGTAGTCGGAAAAGAGACTTATTACTCCACACTACTCATTTCTAGTCCTCTACACTCCAGTCTCTGTACTCCCTTGCCCAGGCAAGACGTGTAGCCGTATGGCGAGCGTTGAGCAATGGTACTCTCGTAGATCGTCGGTTCCCGAAACCCATACGGTGAAGCGAGAGTTGTACAGTCTGTTTACTGACTGTACAACTGGCACCGTAATTCAACTAGGTGGGAATTTGACCTAATGTTTGGTTTCGCTAGCTACGTACAATAAGCTTGAGTCGTCTCTTATCACGCACTGGCAAGGCTAATTGTCCTTTGTAGTTTGCTGAATTGCTAGTTTTTTTGTCGAACATCCATGTGTTCTTGATATACTCTTGACACTATTGACCTTGAAAATCCTAGTTGTATGATGGTTTTGGAAATTGAATGGCCATCCGTCGCACATCTATGATTTGTCCACGACTTAAGGCGTCTAAATATGCAGTTTGCCCATACTGGCAATTCCAACAACTAATTCAGAACACCCACAGTACGCGCTATATATGCAGTTATCACAGTGCGCATAAATGATGCGCAGCACTACACAGTTTGCATAGCCCTTGCTATCCCTAATTCAGTGACACCCCAGTGTATAAATATGTATAGTTTTCTCAAAAAAGACTTCAAAGCTCTGTAAATGATGCTGGTGGCTCCAGAATGATGTGGGTTGCCTTTACGGTTCAATAGAATGGAAATGGGCTATAACGGCCTGTCCAGCCAGAACAGGATGTAACGGTTGGAAATAGATATTCAATTACTAAGTGACCATATATATATACCCATTCATGAATTTCACGAACTAAGCAAGGATGGAGTTTTTCAGGATAATAATGTGCCATGTCATTATTTCAAGCTCATTCGCGATTGGTATAATGAACATCGTGGGCAATTTTAGCAAATGGTTTTACCATTTTAATCTCCAGAGATGATTCACGGTCATCTTTCTGAGTCAATGCCATGTCGAATTGTTGCACTACGCTGGATAAAAAGTGATCTCATACGATATTAAAAAATATTCACGATGATTTCAAAAATTTCTTTCAATATCTGCACTAGAACGCTCAATATTTCCAACAAATTAATACTTTATAAAGTCCCTCACTTTACCATTTTTATTCGAAAAAATGAGCTATTTTTCAGTGATTCTATCAAAAATATAAAAATTATTGGATAATTTTTAGGACAAAATTTTATAATAAATTCATAAACGTTTTTAATCATTTTAATAATTATTTGTAATTTAAATTTTTGATGAGTTATGTTTATGCAATAGGCATTTGTAAAGATGACCATCAGAGATGTGGGATGAACCCAGGATTTCCAACCAAAGCTTCGTGCTCTTTGAATAATTTCTCAATAGCAAAGAAATACTGCCGAAAAATGTGCAGATCATGCAGTGAGTAGTAACATGACAAATAAATGCTAGTTATACATATATTATAATCTCATTACTTAAAATTGGAAATTCTATCAATGTAAAAAATGAATTAAAGTATCCGACTACGTTCGGAACCGTGATATTAAAAAAGCTCATAAATGGATAATTTTCCAGATATTTAGTGCCACTTAGATATGAATACACGTATAAAGTTGTTTTAAGGACATTTTGACAAAAACATTATTTAAATACAATATTTTGGCAAAAAATTAACTTAGAATAACCTTTTTTCAAAATGTTCTCCTCTTATAAAAAATGCTTCTACAATAATATTTTGCTTATATAAAACAAAAACTTTTCTCCAGAGAGTCTGAACTATTTTTTTTAAAAAAATTCATATAAAATTCAGAGTTACAACCAATTGAAATAATTATCGGCTTTCTTTTCTTAAAATTTCTCCCCTCTGTTGTCGTAAAAGATGAATAAACCCACTTCTATGTTATATATTTAAAAAAATTCTAGTTGAGCCTCTGTACAGAGGTCTGAGCTATATACAGGTAAAACGTTATTATAATAGAAGCATTTTTCACAAAAGGAGAATATTTTGAAAATGGATCATTCTAGGTTCATTTTTTGCCAAAATATTATACTTAAATAATTTTTTTTTGTAATAATATTCTTTAAACAACTTTATATACATTTTGTAATCTAAGTGATACTAAATATCATACATATTATCCATTTATAACAGCGTTTATCAAACTGTGGGGCGCGCCCCCTTGGGGGAGTAACAACTCTACAAGGGGGTGCAAGCATATTGAATAGTCAAAAACAAAAGATTATTTTTTTTAAAACTTATTAATTTATGGAAAGTAAATAAACAAAATACGTTCTGATATAGTAAAAAATAAACACGCATTCACACTGATATATTACACTTATAATTGTATCAGTGCTACTCAATGTATTTTATAATATATATATATAAATTTAACAATACTAAGTTAAGAGCATGTTTAACAGCTACCAGTAACCCCATGGAACTTTTATATATAAAATTATGTACAAAAATTATCACTTATCTTAATAATTTGAACGATTTGGAATTAATTTCTTAATTGTCGATTGAAAGTTACCCGATTTTCTTCCCAACACCAACCGTTTTCCACGTCAAGGCGGAAATGTGGTGTATTGGGGTGGAGGAATGAATAAAGAATCAAATAGTCTGAAGTAAGTAAATCCTTCACAAATATTGTCAAGGCCCTTTTATTGCATATTAGTGCTCAGAAAAATCGGAAAGACGTATATATACGTGCGGGGAAATTAACGCTTTGGTTGAGTGAGACGTTTATATACGCCAGCAGCATTTATGAGGGAAAAGTCGTATCATAGTTTTAGCATCAAAGTATAGTGTTATTGAGTTCAATACATTGTTATTATAAGATGGGGGCGCAATGAAAATTATGATTGAATATTGAGTCGCGAATATATTGAAACTTTGACAAGCACTGATTTATACGCTTTTGCAAAATCACGGTTCCGAACGTAGTCGGATACCTTAAGGGGCCCTTTCGGTAAAATTGTAAAACATTTGCTAATTTTAAATCATGTATATGTGATTTAATTAAAAGTGCATATCTTTAAAATGTGTTTAATATGTTGATTTTGTACTATATCTATTAATTTCAGATCCTTTGATTGAACACACGATATTCAACCATGTTTGTTGTGAACGTAAACTGTGTGGTGATGGTTATGTCTTAGACCTAAAGAACAAGCCATGCAGTTGTACTTTGCTGTGTCCTGGCCCCAAATGCGGTAAAAATCATTTGCATTTTTGACAGGTTATATCTATTTTGGAGAGTTGAACGATATATATTTTAATACATTTACTCATATAATATATTTTAATTTACAGATAATGAACGATATACACTCATGGACAAAAAAATTAGCGTACCAAGAAGGAGCCGTCAAAATGAAACGAAATTTTACACATGTAATGACTACTTTGATATCAGTAAATGATTAGAAAATCAAAGAAAAAGGATAACTTATTCCAGAGAAAAAGGCAAAAAAACGGAGGATTTAATACCCTGTTGAACCACCTCTAGCGCGAATGCACGATGCGACACGATCGGGAATTGAGGCATACAAGTTCTGTATGATTGATTGATTGAATATTAACGTCGCACTGTTCAGCTAGGCGAGGGCTTTTGGCGACGGACCACGTAATTTTGAACCATGGTCAAGTGACGTGGACGACAAAGTTCTGTATGATGTGTTGAGACATTTCGTTCCATATTTGCTGTAACCTTGCCTCTAGTTCGTTCAAACTCGTGGGATGCCCAACTCGCCGTCCCAAATGATCCCAGATAGGCTCGATTGGATACAAATCTGGGGATTGGGCAGGTCGTGGAAGGGTAGTAACAGTGTGAAGACATTCTTGTGACGTCCTTTCCATGTGAAGCCGAAAATGGTCTTGTTGAAAAATGGCCCCTGGGAGTCGTTGCATGAGGAGCAACAAGTTTGTTTGTTCCATGATATGAACATACCGCTGGGCTGCCATGGTGCCACGGATCAATACTAAGGGTGACCGTGTATTTTAGGCAACGCGGCACCCCATACCATCAAGCCAGCTATGGGGATGGTGTGTCGCTGTAAAGCAAAGGCAGGATTGAGGCGTTCACCACGGGGTCACCACACACGAACATAATTGTCCTCACCACTGAGATTGAATCTGAATTCGTCGCTAAAGACGACCTGGTTCTATTCCGCTGCAGAGTCCATTGCCTTGTGCGTGGCACTACTCCAAATGGGGGCATCGATGGGTGGGCATCAAGGGAAGCACACGTAATGGGCACTGTGATCTCAAATGTCCTTCAACCAGGCACCTTCGTATGGTTCGAGAAGACACAGAGGCCCCTAATGAAGGTGTTACCTTTGCCTGGATGGCAGCCGATGAAGTAGTTGGCCATATGCGTGCATGTCTTAAGATATGCTGGTCTTCTCCATGACTAATCTGTCGAGGGCGTCCTGTGCCTGGTCTTCATCTCTCGGATCCACTGGTCCCAACACCTTCTCACAACACAATCAGAGCGGCCTAATTGATGAGCTACTCGCCTAGCTGACCACCCAGCTTCCATCATGCCGATGATTCTCCCCCTCTCAAACTGCGACAGCTGCTCATATTGTCTTCGAAAACGGCGTAATGGCATGTCTACCTCAGCTCATTCTTTGTAAGCGATTCAGAACACTTAAACAAGCTTCAGTTCCTTGTTTTATACTCCACGGAGAGAATGACATTTAATGCCCTCTACTGGCTATACTTAATGCTCAATCACGCTGCATTTCTTATGATTTTCATATCTCTTCGAAATGTACCTTCATGCAGAGTTTCGTAACGATCCCGCGATTATTTCTTGGTGCGCTAAATTTTTTTGTACATAAGTGAATAGTTAAGCATAGAATATTAAATAGTTACATATTTCATATTTGAGCATTTTTTTAAATAACTAAATAATTTCAATGTGGTTAAACCTATTAACAGAATATATTGCTTTTTGTGTTTCAAATCTATTTATGATTTTAAATTAATGAATAATTCTAAATTTTTGTGTTGAAGTATAAATGATCTGTTCAGAGAATCAATATTTTTTACCGTAGTATTATATCGTATTTACTACCGTAGGTAAGAACAGTTAAGTGCTTTTATTACAACGTTCTACCATTCTTCATTGCAAAATTTCATTTCATTTCAACTTCTTTTCTTTTAATTTACGCTGATGGAGGAGGGAGGGGGGAGGATTCCAACAAGAAAAAATTATTGCAGAATTATGAAATTTTGGCAATACATTTGCTTATAGGTAGGTAGCAGATTTAACTTATTAAATTTCAAGTTCACAAGTTAATGAAGGCTCGAGAAGATCCTTTTCTAACGGGAAACAATGGATTCTGACTAACCGGTGTAACCACCAAACTTGTGAACGCAATCATAAAAACAGTCATGCATTGTGTCGTACATGAACCAGATATCAGTTTGTGAGATGGAGCTCCTTGTTTCACTTGATTGATCAATTCTGGGACTGCTAATGCTGTCAGTGAGTGACGCTGGAGTTGTCATCCAATGCTGCCTCCTACATGCTTGAAGAGATAAAGATCTGGTTATCTAATAGCCCGAGGCAACACGTTAAAATTTTGTAGAGCATGTTGAGTTACAACAGCGGTACAAGGGAGCGTGTTATCCTGTTGGAAAACAGCTTCTTGAATGCTTCTAATTGGCAGAGCAGCAAGTTCAATCCCCAGGCTGACGTACAAATTTGTAGTGCGGGTGCATGGGATACCCACGAGAGTGCTCTTGCTGTCATAGGAAATTGCGCCACAGACCACAACTCCAAGTGTAGGTCCTATGTTTCTTGGCCGCAGAATAGGTTAGTTGCAGGTGCTTATCTTGCTTCACTCTTACCAACATTCATCCATCACTGGCGCCAAGGCAGAATCAGCATTTATCAGAAAACACAATAGATCTCCATTCCCAGTTGCGTAACGGAGAGCATTTGAACCCCCTTGCAAAAGTCAGGTTTTGGGCCCCCAAGTTGGATTTTACAAAGGGTAGGTACTTGGTGGCAGTCACGCTTTGAACCCCTAGAACCCTCGACCCCCCACGATGCGGGGGTGCACATTGTGCCATTGTCCATTCCGTCATCCAATGAGACAGAGTTTGACACCACTGATGTCCTAAAACACAGTTGTTTAGAGTTAGTGAAATGCACGCAACGTTGCCTTTGTCTTGGAGTTGTCCTTGAAAAACCCGATTTGTAAAAGTTTGTGTCACTGGGCTGCCAACTGCAGCTACAGACGTAGTACGAAGCGCCCCGGTTTTACGTCAAACACAGTAGTGTAACGTATCCGCTTTGAACCCAATCTTTTAAGGCAGTTTCTTCCCTTTACCAATGCTGCCAACAATCATACCCAGTAGATGCATACTTGTTAAATCTATCTGAAATATCGCGAAAGCAAAATGAACTTCCTCTTAGCCCTATTGCATGACCCCTTTCAAACTCGGTGAGTTATTGATAACGACTTCTGAAACGCAGCAACTAACTACGTCAAATTTCAATAGTAAATAACGTTCACGAACTTTACGACGCTTGTTCGAAATTTGAATAGACTATTTTTTCAGATATATAAATACACCTACCATATTTTGTTTACCTAGTACAACTCTTTCTTAGCTTTAGAATTTTATTCCCTCAATGTATAAAAACTTTCTTAATCTTTTTCTCTTCCGTTATGAATTATAATTTCAATTTATAATATATTCAAAATAAATTTGTTGATTTCAGATGCCCTGGAAGGAAACGGATCTGTCTTGGAATATTGCTATGTACATATGTTCTTCCAAATTTTATTTTTTTACTCTATAACAAAAGTAAATTTTAAATTTCACACTACATTTATTTGAAAGTTATAGAAATATGTTTGTGTGTATTAAAATTTTTATTTATGTCTACAAATTATTAGATTTTCAAATATGAAATGGAGCAAAATTCATGTTACTTATTTCAATTGCACATAACCTCATTTAGATGCCGTATTTTGACATAATTTGTTTTTCGTGTGAAAGGTACATCTTCTCCTCTTCTTAGCGCATATTTCAGTTTGAAAAAAAATTAACAGATCATCTGAAAATCTTAAGTTTTTATTGAAAAAAAGTCGAAATGAATTATGTGCATTTTTTGCTTCATTTCATACTTGACAACCTAATATGAGCAAAGAAATCTTTTGTTTTTTTTTTTCAATTGCTTACTGATTCACTTATTTATACCAATACGATAAAGAGATAATAAACTAAAAAAACTGAAAATGAAAATAAAGAAAGAAAATCATGAAATTTGTGTAATAATCAACTGAAATTTTGAAAATATATGTAAATTTGAAAGAATACATATCATGATGACAAAATGTTTCCCGTGCACGTGGTAAATTAATTTCCACGTTTTTTTTTCGTCCTTTTCAAATCATGTGTTGAACAAATGATTAAAAATAAAAAAATTGCATTCATGCCAATAATTTATTTATTAATGAACAATAAAGTTTATATTAAGCAGATATTCAACGGTTTTCAATGATATTCTTTTATAAATATAGCATTTTTTAATAGATTTCTTATAAAAAAATCATTTTTATTTGATATTTATTTATTTTGCATTTAAATCCATGTTATTTCCATAAAAATGTAATAATAATACTGATAAATCCTGGATTTATCTTCAAATAGAATGCTTCATTCGTATCCCCTATTCACACACACAAAACATTTTTGAGAATTTATTTTATGTGTGTGTATGTGATTATCTAATTCTCTCCGATTCAATATTTTAAAAGTGAAACGTAATAAATATACTATAATACTATAAAGACAGTTTCAGGTCATAAAAATGTATGCGGGATTTTATAATACAAAACCACATAATATAAGTGTTGGTTCAACCAAGAACAACTCAAGCAGTAGTAAGATAAAGTATGAAACACTTCAGAAGGCATTATTGAACTGCTTATTATAGCATCCTAATTCCTTCACTATAGTTAATATTTCTAGCAGATTACACCAAAATAGTAAATATTTGTATATAATTAAATATTACAAATCCTGATTCTGAACTTCAAAAAAATATAAGCTTGTTAATTCTGTTTCATAAGTAAGGCTTTAATTTATCTGGCTACGTTCGGAATCGTGATTTTTCAAAAGCGTATAAATGGATAATATTTATGATATTTAGTGTCACTTAGATTAGAAAACGTATATAAAATTGTTTTAAGAATATTATAACAATAAAAAATTATTTAAGTATAATATTTTGGCAAAAAATGAACCTAGAATGATCCATTTTCAAAATATTCTCCTTTTGTGAAAAATGCTTCTATTATAATAACATTTTACCTGTATATAGCTCAGACCTCTGTACAGAGGCTCAACTAGAATTTTTTTAAATATATAACATAGAAGTGGGTTTATTCATCTTTTACGACAACAGAGGGGAGAAATTTTAAGAAAAGAAAGCCGATAATTATTTCAATTGGTTGTAACTCTGAATTTTATATGAATTTTTTTAAAAAAAATAGTTCAGACTCTCTGGAGAGAAGTTTTTGTTTTATATAAGCAAAATATTATTGTAGAAGCATTTTTTATAAGAGGAGAACATTTTGAAAAAAGGTTATTCTAAGTTAATTTTTTGCCAAAATATTGTATTTTAATAATTTTTTGCCATAATGTCCTTAAAATAGTTTTATACATGTATTCTATTCTAAGTGACACTAAATATCATGAAAATTATGTATTTATGTGCTTTTTTAAAATCACAGTTCCGAACGTAGTCGGATACCTTAAATATACCAACAAAAATACATCTAACTTATAAAATGCAACAGCATTTTTACAGTTTACTCTGTTTGGTTTTCATTTCAATACCATTAAAATAAAGGACACAATTGCATACATATTTCTTCAGTATAATACTATATAATACCATGTGTATTCTGTTCTTCTATCTCTATTGCATTTAATACTGTAATTCTTTGATAAATGCTTAACGCTATGAAATGTCTTCCAATTTAAAAGTCACTCCACTTTTTTCCAATCTCTTCTGTATTGTGGTTTTTCCAAAAAGTTACTCCAGGTGTTAGAACACCTCCTCTGTAAAAAAAAAAGTCTTCAAAAATTTTCATAAGTCACCTTACGTATTTTTTCAAATTTATAACTTACATATAAATATATGTAGACAAATAAAAACATCAATCAATAAAAAAACAGACAAGTTTAGAAGTTGCATAAATGTAATTATGCATATATACAGTTGACCACAAAAGTGTTCATACACTTGCAATTTGAAATAAAATTTAATGTTTTCGACTAATAAAAATTAATATATTGTAATTGTAATTTTTTTATGATATCTGCAACTTAGTCTTAATAGAATGACAATTAATTTTTTTAAAAATAGTATAACTATTTTTTTAAAAAATTAATTATCAAAAAGCTACTAAAAAATTACGCCACAAAAGTCGTCGTACACTTAACAAAAATCTCAGCCTTGCTTTAAATATTGTGTTTCTTTCTTAATTTAGTACTTAGTAGGATATCGTTTAGTGTCCACAACAACTTTTAAGTGACTTGGTATAGATTTAATCAGTTTTTTCGTAATTTCTGCATTGATTTTCCTCCATGCTTCTGTGATTAGATTTACTTCCTATTATGTGTTTATATGTCATATTTTTTCTGCTTTTTTTAAAATCAAATTCTCCCCAAATATTTTCTACTGGGCTAAATAAAGTGATTGAGAGGTGTTTTCATAATTTGGGCACAGGTATAGAGACACCAGTGGCGTACATTGAGATCAGTGCGCTTGGCGTCATTACCTTGTTAAAAAATGAAGTCGTTTCCAATATCCAAATTTTGGGCGGATAATCTAAAATTTCTCTTTAAAATATTTAAATATAGCTCATGATTCACAATATCAACAAAAAATACCAAATTACCAAATTCTGTGGCCAATTTACACTCCCACGCAAGAACACTTCCACCTCCATATTTTATTGATCCAACTATTTTAAAGAGAAATTTTAAATTATCCGCCCAAGATTTGGATATTGGAGACTACTTAATTTTTTAACTGGTTAATGACTCCAAGTGCACTGCTCTCACTGTACGCCACTGGTGTGTCTATAACTGTCCCCAAATTATGAAAACACCTCCTCAATCCCTTTATTTAGCCCAGTAGAATATATTTGGTGAGATTCTGATGTAAAAAAGGAAAACATGACAAATAAACACAAAATGTGAAGTAAAAACAATAATCACAAAAGGATGGAGGAAAATGGATGCAGAAATTACAAAAAACTGATTAAATCTGTACCAAGACGCTTAAAAGTTGTTGTGGACACTAAACGATATCCTACTAAGTACTAAATTAAGAAAGAAACACAATATTTAAAGCAAGGCTGAGATTTTTGTTAAGTGTACGACGACTTTTGTGGCGTAATTTTTTAGTAGCTTTTTGATAATTAATTTTTTAAAAAAATAGTTATACTATTTTTAAAAAAATTAATTGTCATTCTATTAAGACTAAGTTGCAGATATCATAAAAAAATTACAATTACAATATATTAATTTTTATTAGTCGAAAACATTAAATTTTATTTCAAATTGCAAGTGTATGAACACTTTTGTGGTCAACTGTATATATGCATAATTACATTTATGCAACTTCTAAACTTGTCTGTTTTTTTATTGATTGATGTTTTTATTTGTCTACATATATTTATATGTAAGTTATAAATTTGAAAAAATACGTAAGGTGACTTATGAAAATTTTTGAAGACTTTTTTTTTTACAGAGGAGGTGTTCTAACACCTGGAGTAACTTTTGGAAAAACCACAATACAGAAGAGATTGGAAAAAAGTGGAGTGACTTTTAAATTGGAAGACATTTCATAGCGTTAAGCATTTATCAAAGAATTACAGTATTAAATGCAATAGAGATAGAAGAACAGAATACACATGGTATTATATAGTATTATACTGAAGAAATATGTATGCAATTGTGTCCTTTATTTTAATGGTATTGAAATGAAAACCAAACAGAGTAAACTGTAAAAATGCTGTTGCATTTTATAAGTTAGATGTATTTTTGTTGGTATATTTAAGGTATCCGACTACGTTCGGAACTGTGATTTTAAAAAAGCACATAAATACATAATTTTCATGATATTTAGTGTCACTTAGAATAGAATACATGTATAAAACTATTTTAAGGACATTATGGCAAAAAATTATTAAAATACAATATTTTGGCAAAAAATTAACTTAGAATAACCTTTTTTCAAAATGTTCTCCTCTTATAAAAAATGCTTCTACAATAATATTTTGCTTATATAAAACAAAAACTTCTCTCCAGAGAGTCTGAACTATTTTTTTTAAAAAAATTCATATAAAATTCAGAGTTACAACCAATTGAAATAATTATCGGCTTTCTTTTCTTAAAATTTCTCCCCTCTGTTGTCGTAAAAGATGAATAAACCCACTTCTATGTTATATATTTAAAAAAAATTCTAGTTGAGCCTCTGTACAGAGGTCTGAGCTATATACAGGTAAAATGTTATTATAATAGAAGCATTTTTCACAAAAGGAGAATATTTTGAAAATGGATCATTCTAGGTTCATTTTTTGCCAAAATATTATACTTAAATAATTTTTTATTGTTATAATATTCTTAAAACAATTTTATATACGTTTTCTAATCTAAGTGACACTAAATATCATAAATATTATCCATTTATACGCTTTTGAAAAATCACGATTCCGAACGTAGCCAGATAAATTAAAGCCTTACTTATGAAACAGAATTAACAAGCTTATATTTTTTTGAAGTTCAGAATCAGGATTTGTAATATTTAATTATATACAAATATTTACTATTTTGGTGTAATCTGCTAGAAATATTAACTATAGTGAAGGAATTAGGATGCTATAATAAGCAGTTCAATAATGCCTTCTGAAGTGTTTCATACTTTATCTTACTACTGCTTGAGTTGTTCTTGGTTGAACCAACACTTATATTATGTGGTTTTGTATTATAAAATCCCGCATACATTTTTATGACCTGAAACTGTCTGTATAGTATTATAGTATATTTATTACGTTTCACTTTTAAAATATTGAATCGGAGAGAATTAGATAATCACATACACACACATAAAATAAATTCTCAAAAATGTTTTGTGTGTGTGTATGTGATTATCTAATTCTCTCCGATTCAATATTTTAAAAGTGAAACGTAATAAATATACTATAATACTATAAAGACAGTTTCAGGTCATAAAAATGTATGCGGGATTTTATAATACAAAACCACATAATATAAGTGTTGGTTCAACCAAGAACAACTCAAGCAGTAGTAAGATAAAGTATGAAACACTTCAGAAGGCATTATTGAACTGCTTATTATAGCATCCTAATTCCTTCACTATAGTTAATATTTCTAGCAGATTACACCAAAATAGTAAATATTTGTATATAATTAAATATTACAAATCCTGATTCTGAACTTCAAAAAAATATAAGCTTGTTAATTCTGTTTCATAAGTAAGGCTTTAATTTATCTGGCTACGTTCGGAATCGTGATTTTTCAAAAGCGTATAAATGGATAATATTTATGATATTTAGTGTCACTTAGATTAGAAAACGTATATAAAATTGTTTTAAGAATATTATAACAATAAAAAATTATTTAAGTATAATATTTTGGCAAAAAATGAACCTAGAATGATCCATTTTCAAAATATTCTCCTTTTGTGAAAAATGCTTCTATTATAATAACATTTTACCTGTATATAGCTCAGACCTCTGTACAGAGGCTCAACTAGAATTTTTTTTAAATATATAACATAGAAGTGGGTTTATTCATCTTTTACGACAACAGAGGGGAGAAATTTTAAGAAAAGAAAGCCGATAATTATTTCAATTGGTTGTAACTCTGAATTTTATATGAATTTTTTTAAAAAAAATAGTTCAGACTCTCTGGAGAGAAGTTTTTGTTTTATATAAGCAAAATATTATTGTAGAAGCATTTTTTATAAGAGGAGAACATTTTGAAAAAAGGTTATTCTAAGTTAATTTTTTGCCAAAATATTGTATTTTAATAATTTTTTGCCATAATGTCCTTAAAATAGTTTTATACATGTATTCTATTCTAAGTGACACTAAATATCATGAAAATTATGTATTTATGTGCTTTTTTAAAATCACAGTTCCGAACGTAGTCGGATACCTTAAATATACCAACAAAAATACATCTAACTTATAAAATGCAACAGCATTTTTACAGTTTACTCTGTTTGGTTTTCATTTCAATACCATTAAAATAAAGGACACAATTGCATACATATTTCTTCAGTATAATACTATATAATACCATGTGTATTCTGTTCTTCTATCTCTATTGCATTTAATACTGTAATTCTTTGATAAATGCTTAACGCTATGAAATGTCTTCCAATTTAAAAGTCACTCCACTTTTTTCCAATCTCTTCTGTATTGTGGTTTTTCCAAAAGTTACTCCAGGTGTTAGAACACCTCCTCTGTAAAAAAAAAAGTCTTCAAAAATTTTCATAAGTCACCTTACGTATTTTTTCAAATTTATAACTTACATATAAATATATGTAGACAAATAAAAACATCAATCAATAAAAAAACAGACAAGTTTAGAAGTTGCATAAATGTAATTATGCATATATACAGTTGACCACAAAAGTGTTCATACACTTGCAATTTGAAATAAAATTTAATGTTTTCGACTAATAAAAATTAATATATTGTAATTGTAATTTTTTTATGATATCTGCAACTTAGTCTTAATAGAATGACAATTAATTTTTTTAAAAATAGTATAACTATTTTTTTAAAAAATTAATTATCAAAAAGCTACTAAAAAATTACGCCACAAAAGTCGTCGTACACTTAACAAAAATCTCAGCCTTGCTTTAAATATTGTGTTTCTTTCTTAATTTAGTACTTAGTAGGATATCGTTTAGTGTCCACAACAACTTTTAAGCGTCTTGGTACAGATTTAATCAGTTTTTTGTAATTTCTGCATCCATTTTCCTCCATCCTTTTGTGATTATTGTTTTTACTTCACATTTTGTGTTTATTTGTCATGTTTTCCTTTTTTACATCAGAATCTCACCAAATATATTCTACTGGGCTAAATAAAGGGATTGAGGAGGTGTTTTCATAATTTGGGGACAGTTATAGACACACCAGTGGCGTACAGTGAGAGCAGTGCACTTGGAGTCATTAACCAGTTAAAAAAATTAAGTAGTCTCCAATATCCAAATCTTGGGCGGATAATTTAAAATTTCTCTTTAAAATAGTTGGATCAATAAAATATGGAGGTGGAAGTGTTCTTGCGTGGGAGTGTAAATTGGCCACAGAATTTGGTAATTTGGTATTTTTTGTTGATATTGTGAATCATGAGCTATATTTAAATATTTTAAAGAGAAATTTTAGATTATCCGCCCAAAATTTGGATATTGGAAACGACTTCATTTTTTAACAAGGTAATGACGCCAAGCGCACTGATCTCAATGTACGCCACTGGTGTCTCTATACCTGTGCCCAAATTATGAAAACACCTCTCAATCACTTTATTTAGCCCAGTAGAAAATATTTGGGGAGAATTTGATTTTAAAAAAAGCAGAAAAAATATGACATATAAACACATAATAGGAAGTAAATCTAATCACAGAAGCATGGAGGAAAATCAATGCAGAAATTACGAAAAAACTGATTAAATCTATACCAAGTCACTTAAAAGTTGTTGTGGACACTAAACGATATCCTACTAAGTACTAAATTAAGAAAGAAATACAATATTTAAAACTAGGCTGAGAGTTTTGTTAAATGTATGAAGACTTTTGTGGCGTAATTTTTTAGTAACTTTTTAATAATTAATTTTAAAAAAAATAGTTATACTATTTTTAAAAAATTAATTGTCATTCCATTAAGAATACGTGGCAGATATCATAAAAATTATAATTACAATATATTAATTTTTATAAGTCGAAAACATTAAATTTTATAAGAAATTGTAAGTGTACGAACCCTTTTTGTGGCCCACTGTATATATATATATATATATATATATATATATATATATATATATATATATATATATATATATATATATAGATGGATATTGTAAAGTGTGTTTTAATTGCTACTAGAATTAATCACGATAGAAATTTAATTTATATTTGTTATTCTTAAAACTTTTCTACGTAGCTGCTATCATTTAGATTTAAACATATACTCTAAGTGTTTCTTGATCTTTCAAAGGCGACCACACATATTGCAAAAATTAGATTACAATGAAAAACATCGTTCATCCTTTTAAATGTCATCTTTTTGAAAATCCACTTGGGGAGTCTGGAGAATTAAGTGGATGAGGAAAATTTTCAAAGCTTTGATTCCTCAGCTGCACCTCAAGAATAATAAGAGGAAAGACGACAAGAAGACGGATTCCTTTGTTTTTCTTCCTCATCCAGCATTATGCTATTTGTTCAGCAGTGTGTGCTGATAGACTCTAATGATGGTCTACATGTGTATGTGTGTATATGTATATACATATAGTTCTGTCTTGTTAAATCGTGTAAATTACGCAAAGAAAAATTGAGGAAATTTTGCTTGCGAATGAGCATCACATATTAAAGGGAGAGACTTCCTTTCGGCGTTAGTTTATAATTAATTTTCCAAAAAATTTGGACTATTACATTTTACGGATATATATATTTCTTATGAGAAAAAAATAGAGTTCATTCAATTCTTACTATTAGCTCACACACTCTATGTATTTATTTATCTTGGTGGAATTTTCAATCGTTAATAAAATATATTTTAAAGCGCTCAATTAAGCTGAAATTTTCTATGCACTATTCTTTTGGGTAAAAATACAACAATTTAATTATAATTAATTAAAATTAATTGACTAAACTAATTATTTGAAGAATTACAGATACAGCCATGTTGGTTTCATTTTTGGCGACTTGGGTCAAAACTTTAAAATACTTTTTTTTCTCACGTTTTAAAGCATTCAGTTGAACTGAAATTTTATACACACGATTGTTTTTGGGGGGATTACAATACATACTTTAATGATGATTAATAAAAATTAATTACCCCTTAATGTTGTGATTCTGTCATATGTATATACATATTTATATTAATTGTAACTATTTAATAAAAAGTAGCTAAAATAAAAACATTTTGTTGATCTAAGTAGGAATTTACTTAAAATTTTTTTTATATATTACTTGTTTATTGTTTCTCTTTAAGAGAATTTATTAAAAGAGTTTAAAAAAATTGTTCGGGAATTTAGCATGTCCAAAATAAGTTACATAAATTTATTTTAATTCTTAAAATTACCTTCCACGAAATATTTTTTTTTCATATCCCTTAAGTGGACTAATATTTTGGTTTAATTACAATTCTTCTCTTAAATTATGGTAATAATTAACCCTTCACTCTCTACACATAAACCATTAAAGAATATTCATTGACAAACTTTAAAAATAATTTATATCCTAATCCTTGGCAGTTAATGAATGTTAATTGTTGTGCATATATGATTAAAGCGTAATCACTTACATTGACTAATATCATAAATCCCTTGGCGGAGAATATATCATTAGAAAGTGAATAGAGTTCATGAGTTTATTAATTTAAGCTACGAATTCCTCCCTTGAATTTGATCACGTGATCATGGTCTCGAACTCATGATCAGCTTTTTCAAATCCTGAGTACGTAGCCTGATGCCATTGTGGATCCGCCATGTTGGAAGGCTGGTGAAGCTTATAAATCTGATTGGCTTAAAGTCCTCATGTTGGCGAGTTGACGAAATTCTGAGAGGGGGCAGCAAAGGAATAGCTATCACTTGACCGGGAGTCTAATTTACGAGTTCGTCACCAACCAGGACCGATCCGATGTGCCGGTCACCCGTGTGTAAATACCTAATGCACCACCCCTCTACAGAATTTTTCATCGTTTAACTAATACATAATATTGATGTTATAAACTGTATAAGAGTAAATAGTTAAAGCTGTGCTTCTCAAACTTTCAATATTTGCGACCCAATTTTAAATCATAACTTTCAACGCGCCCCCTCCATATATAACAATGTATTGAATTTAATAACAATGTACTTGATAAAGCTTCACAATACGACTTTAATTATAAACCATACAAATTACCAAGATAAGTGTTGATTTTTGAAAAATATTTTGTACATGACAAGCCCATGGGGCCACTAGTAATAAATTAAACTTGTTCTTAACTTAGAATTAATGAATTAAGGAACAAATACATTGTGCAGTACTGATACATTTTTAAGTATATTATATCAGGGTGAATGTGTATTTAATTTTTTACTATGTCTGAATCAGTGGCGCACACAAGGGGGGGTCCTGGGGGTCCGAACCCCCTCCCCCCAAACCCCTTGATTTTTTCCGATTGATTATAATTCGAAGTACATCAGTGCTTCTCATACTTTCAATACTGACGCCCCCCTTTTCGATCACAATTTTTATCGCGCCCCCCCTTAAACATTAATAATGTACTGAATTCAATAATAATGCACTTGGACGCTAAAGCTACAATAGGCAATCTTAATTATAAACCATACAAATTAGTAACATAAGTATTAAATTTTGTATACTACTTTTAAACAAAAATAAATAAAATAATAGGATAATTATTATGTTAATTTTCCTTTCTCTAATTTTTAAATTGAACATATTGCAAAATCCGGTGGCTGCTTATAAGATAAAAAATAGATATCTGCTAAATATAGAAAAAGAACTCAGAGGGTCAATCATAAGCATTCCTAATAAAAACTTTGCTTTGCAAGACAAGCCCATGGAAGTCGTTAATACTTATTAAACTTGTTCCTCTACTTTAGTATTAATTAATTAGTTATAAAATACTCTGTGCAGCACTGATACATTAAAATATACCGGCTGAAGTCCCCGCTCTTTGCCCGAGTTCATTTATAAGAAAATAAAAAATTATTGATATAATAGCTGAATTGTAAAAGAGCAAAGCCAAGTGCTCGACAATGCTTACAAAAATGTAAAATGATTTTTTTAAAATGGTGTTGCTCAAATTATAATTAGTTTTAAGCGAATTGTAATTTTCAGCCTCACAGAATTAGCATTTATAAATGATGTTAAATAATGAACAATAATATAAATTTCCGATGAAGAATAATTGTATTATTTTTAATATTTAAAGCGAAAAGACTTCAACATGTTTTAACCCGGGAGCAGGCGCGCACTCGATACGGTCGAGCGGGGTTATTGAGTCACCCCAATCCTTTTTTTTATAAATATTTTATTGTACACGATACAAATCGTGATTCCAGTGAATAATTTAACTAAGAGAAAGTTTACTTACCTACTTTCAAGAACTTTCCGATTTTTCTTTGGTAACAAATAAACAGTTTTGCCAGAATTAACGATTTCGTAATCTGTGTGTCCCGCGCGACCACTTCCGGGTAAAAATTGTATTCATTATGATAATATGTATGTTACTGCTAAAAAAATTGTGTAAAACGTTTTTTTTGCATGGAAAAAAGCGCAACAGAGAAATACATTACTTACAACTTCCCTAAATGAGAAACAAACACATAAGAGAGGGGTCATAACTAACTGTACCAATAACTTAGGAGGTCATACATATTACAGCTATAATGTGCAGTATTTCAAAAATAATGACAGTGATGAACTTTTTATGTTCCTAAATTTCTTCCATTCTGGGTCTGGGATCTGTTTTTTCTCTGAAAGTGTTGTATGTTAAGTTCAAAAAGAAAGCGTAGTAAAAATTTCTCTCATCATGGTATTGCAGCAAATCAAAAAAAAGTTTGTTTTATTTGGTTATATAATCAAAGATAGCTGTTAGGTTTTGAAGAAGTTTTTATTTTTGATGACTTAATATCGCGTGCCTATAAATTATGTTAGAGTAAAAGTGCATTTTTTATTATTTCTGAAAGTATTTTGTTTTAATTCATTCCAGTAAATTAATTATTTTTAAATCTTTTATTTTCGATATGCTCGCGCCCCTCTCGTAAGGTTATCGCGCCCCACAGTTTGAGAAACACTGAAGTACATAGTATGTAAAATTTAATTAAGTATTTGTTATTAATGATTAATTTTATTAATTAATGCTAATTATTTATTCAATAATTAGTCTTTTACTGTGTTTTGTTCCTGAAAATCAGCAAAATCAAAAAGAGCATAATACAAGAATGATGAACTTTCGACCCCGGACCCCCCCGCTTGTAAAATTCCTGTGTGCGCTACTGGTCTGAATGTATATATCGCTTTGATTTCTTTCAGTAAATATATAAATAATTTTTTAAATAATATTTTTTTCTACTTTTCAATTTGCTTGCGCCCCCTAGGGGTCACGCCCCACAGTTTGAGAAACGCTGAGTTAAAGCATTAAAAAAATCAAAGACATAAAAATCACTTCTTTCTTCTATTTTGTTTTTCTGAATTGTAACGCTGTTATTAAAATGAAAACTTTTAATTTCCCCAAATGCATATTGAACTTAAACACTCCTATGCCTTTGTAATATTAACGATAGGAAACATTAACCTCCTAGGTAATGTTGACCATATTGGAAATTTTAGAAAAGCAACTTTTGCAGAAATACTTTTTAAGACGCCTTTGTTAAGCATCGATTCACTGAGCACCGTCAATGCCAATGATAAGCAAGACCTTCTCTGTTGTGGTATTGCCAGCTCTGCCTCGAATTTTTATACCAAATGGAAGATGTGTGTAAAGATTAGACATTAATGGACAGTGGACACACGCGCTGCACACCTTCTAGGATCGGCCCTTTCACCAACAGCCCTCATGCGGCTTCAAAGTTTCCCGTTAATATAAAATCAAATAAATCGTGTGCATTGTGTTATAAAAAGAAATTGGTGTTTTAAATAATTTTAACTGATTTTCAAACCGCTGATTATAAATTATTAATACGAGACCAGTTCAAATTTTACTTGCTTAACCAATAAAAATTGCAATAAATATGAACACCAATACCATAAAATTTAAAGTAGTTTTATTATATTTTGTGTTTCAATTAACTGATTTGCGAATGAGAATTTAAAGGCATATAATTAGCATGATGTGGTTTTGGGGGACAGTACTTTTAAAAAATTTAATCTGGTCTAACGGATTACATTTCCCAAACTTGAGTATTTTATTTATGTACACTACTGGCTATTAAAATTGGTACACCAAGAAGGCGACATGCTACAGACGTGAAATTTAAACGACAGAAAGAAGATGATGTCATATGCAAAATGATTAGCTTTTCAGGGCATTAAGACAAATCAGGTGCCAGTAGCGACATCTACAATGTTTTAAATGAGAAAATTGTTCAGTCGGTTTCTCATACACAAATTGTGTTAGAATGTCGCTGCCTGGTCAAAAGTTGTTGTGGTGTCTTTAAAAGAAGCTGAAATGCGTAGCAGCGCGTTTCTGACTTTGATAAAGGTCGAATTGTAGGGTACCGGGATTGCAGTTTATCATATCGCAGTATTTATGCTCGGTTCGGTCGAGATTCAATGACTGTTAGCAGAATATGAAATTGATGCGTTCAGGATGGTAGTACGTAATGACATGCTGCATCTCAACGGCCCCCTATCGCTAGGAAGCCAAGAAAGCAGGCATGTTATACGCATGGCCTTAATGGATCCTGCAGCCACGTCATGAGCCCCTAGTCAAGAATGGATTCGTTTGCAAGACAAAAAATGTCTGCACTTCAAGTTCGACGACGTTTGCAGCAGCATGGACTCTCAGCTCGAAAACCATGGCTGCGGCTACCCTTGACGCTGCATCACATACAAGAGCGTCTTCATTCGTGGGATCAACAACGAACCTGCGTGCGCGAATCCCTAGGCGTCATTTTGTCAGAAGAATCCCTGTTCTGTTTACAGCATCCAGATGGTCGCATCTGTGTTTGGCGGCATCGGGATAAACTCATATTAGCAGCGGGCATTCACCATCGTCATACTGGCCCATCATCAGGCGTGATGGTATGGGGGTGCTATTGGTTACACATCTCGGTCTACACATCATGGCACTTTGAGCAGTGCACGTTACATTTCGGGTGTGCTACGACCCGTAGATCTACCCTTTATTCGAGCCCTACGTAAATCTACATTTCATCAGGCTAATGCCCAATCACAAGTTGCCGATATTCTACGGACCTTCTCTGATACGGAAAATGTTCAGCCGTGGCCCTGACCTGTACGTTCACCAGATCTCACGCCAATAGAAAATATCTTGTCCATTGTTGCCGAGTGACTGGCTCGTCACCATACGCCAGTCACTACGGTTGATGAGCTGTGGCATTGTGTTGAAGCTGCATGGGAATCAGTACATTTACATATCATCCAATCTTTGTTTGAAAGATTTCTCGAAATCTACGTGCTCAAATTTTTTGAAAATTTAAGCACTTGTTATATCTGGAATATTGTATTTGTCCTGCAAATGTCATTTTGTTATTTGCATTTCTTCTTGGAGTAGCAATTTTAATGACCAATAGTATACGTATATATACGAGTATATACTATGTGGATAGGATTAGAACCAAAAGCTTTAGAAATTTGCCGATGAAACTTACTTTAAAGGCATTTTATCTTGTTCTTTCAGAAGAGTCAGACCAGCCTGAACCATACATTTTGCTGTAAATGGGTAGGTAGGTTCTAAAAAAAAAATTTGACGCTAATTAGTGCAAAATACTTTTGCTTAATGTGTCACACACATGACAAAATTTTTAAGAAACTGAACACAATTATCAAAAAATAAACAAAATTATAAAATATGTCTTACATCTTTTAAAAATATACTATTTTCAAATCTTTTAGTCATGATTAGTGTAATATTCAGAAGAGCAAGGATTTTTTTTAATTACGTTAAGTATTTTTTCTTTAAAGACAGCAATATATAAAAAAATCAATTTTTAAAACCATTTCATTATATCAAAGAATATGATATTTGATTTTTGCATATATGTTAATTGCAAATCATGTGAGGCTTTTTAATGATAATGTCTTTCCTCATAGAATAATTTGATTTCACCTAGAACTTGATTGTCAGTGGAGGTAAAATCGTAATTCAAATGTCGTATTACGCGCTGCCAAGTGATGTGTAAAAATGAAACAAAATAATGTAAATAAATGACAAACTGCTTTGGAATGTCATCTTCTAAAGCTATCATTCCCACTGAAGCGGTATCTTGCAGATGGCGTGTCACTTCTTACCCATCTTGCAACTCTTCCTCTTCAGAATCTGAAATATCATGGAAATTTTGGGAAGGAAGAAATTATTCCTCGCTGTCATGATTCACATCACTCATATACAAAATCGAAAGCTCAAAAGACAAATTTGCAATTTCATTATTTGCTACAGGTTGGGATTGCAATACTGGTATACCTGCATACCGAATACCGGTATTTTGAGCCATTTGTACAATTTTGTAATACCGGTATTCACAAGCTTAAATACCGGTTTTTCGGTATTTACTAGAATTTTTCAAAGTTATCTACACTATATGTCCAGGGATCGCCAACCTAGTAAAATAGTACACGTTTTTGTTTTTATGTCTTCCTAAAGAGTGATATTAGACTTGGAATATAAAGTTGTATCGTACAATCAAGAGAAGTGATCAAATATGTGAATCATCCAAGGAGGAGAGCCAAACATATTCAATTCGTGGTCTGATATTCGTATCTGTGAAAAAAAGGTTGTAGTTGTGAAGAAAATACGTAATATTTCAATATTTTTTAAATTTGTGAGTTTGTTATTCACATTACATTTGCATATTATATTTGTATTTACATATCATCATGATTTTATAAATGAAAATAAAAAAGAAGAAAAGAGACTAAAACCAATTCAGATTTAATCAAGTTTATAATAAATTTTCTTAAAAATTTTCCCCATAAACCTATCCACATTCAGAAGAATTAGGTACAGTTATCGAAGCATATCGCATATTGCTAACAATACCACCAACTAGCGTAGATACCCAAAAGAGCCTTTTTGTACAGCTGGTAATTTTTGTACATAATTACGCTCCAGGCTTAGTGACAGTACAATTATATAATGCATTGTGTTTTTTAAGATCATATTTCAAAAATTTGTAATAGTAACACAGACTGAATAATGATATTTACACTTTTTTTGTGATTTAAATAAATAAGATGTTCCTTTACTTTTTTATATGTGGTTCTTTACAATACTGTTACAATTTAAAAATTACAAATTAATTTTTTTGTGATATTTACACTCTCTAATAAAACTGGCAAATAAAACAAAGAAAAACATCTGTATTTTCTTTCTTTTCCTAAAACTTCCACTACCGGTATTAAAACCTGTGTATCCCGGTATTAAGATCTAAAAGATACCGAATACCGGTATTGAACTTTTGGTCCGATATTGCAATCCCTAGTTACAGGCAAATAGGAGCGTGAAGCACTGAAAAATTATCGTCTCTGCAGTTCATTACAAGCCTTTTTACTTTAGTCACAAGCTCATTACAAGTTACAACTATTACAAGCCTCCTCCTGTTGGTGTGGTAGTTAGGAAGGGGGTAATAGCTCAGGAGTCGTCCTTGTCACTTAGCTATGGTTCAAATTTACAAGGTCCGTCGCCAAAGGCCATAGCTGAACAGTGCGACGTTAATATTCACTCACTACTCACTCGTGACGCCCCCCTGTTTAAGTGAGCATGTGTCACGACAATCGAGCGAGGACTACTGTACTCATCTTGTGACGGGCTCACGCTTCTTTTCAGTAGCATGTCCTTTTGGGTTCTTTGGGACCAGAATTAATGGCAACTCTTTTCCAACCAAACCAAGAAGTAAAGCGTGAAGGAAAGATGCAAATTAGGAAGCTTTTAAATAACAGAAATTTAGAGTAAGTGAGGTGGCAATTTGGGGAATGTTATGATAGTCCGTGATTCAAGTGTGAAGAGGTTTTGAAAGGTTAAGTGACAGCCAACAGAAGTTATCCGTGACAGAGAGCCCTTAGGTCAATGGGCATACCATTGCACGCCTGTGAACCGAACTTCAAATAGTATTAAATAGAGTGCTACTTCGTGGGACGATAAGGGAAGGAGAGACTATTTAAATATTCGGATCTGTGATCGAATTGGAATTGAGCTTAGGTGAGTCAGTTATTGACAGTGGTCCGCGAGTCACGTTATTTCGGTATTATATATATTGTGAGTTTAACCACCGTAGATTCTCTCACATATCATATTATTATCTATTCTGTTAGAAGTTTAAGATCTTAATAAAGTTATATTAAGATCATGGCAGCTTCATTCATAATTCTTTATTTATTCCTAAGCCTCTAGCTCACGCTGATACTCTACGATAAGGGCACCCAAGAGGGGCACCCTTCCAATCTATCAAATATGAAGTGTCATTGTTAAAATATTGGATCCAAAATAAGGGTTTATTTTGTAAAATTGCTAATTTTGTTACTGATACTTATTTGTCTGGTTAACGTAAACGTATACTACACACATATTACTCGAAACATGTAAGAAAAATGAAATACATATAAAGGTAAATATTTTTAAAAAATCGGTGAAAATCAACTGTCCGACTTTTGCTTTTTGCTCCTTTTAGATCAATATCTAAAAAACATTTTTATCGCACCTAAATAAATTCGTTATATCAGCTTATGCGCTGTTTCAGTTGGCGTATGCAAAGACACGTGAGTGGATATTAAATTTTTCATATTCGTTATTTGTTTTGCTTCAGTCTGGCCTCAAACTATTTTTTTAAGCATCTTAAAATTATGGAACACATTTTTTTTTCAAAACTTACCATTTATATAGCCAATGTGTGACGGGCTCACGCGTCTTTTCTTTAACATGTCCTTTGGGTTCATCGGGGTCAGAACTAATGGCAACTCTTTTCCAACCAAATCCAAGAAGTGAAGCGTGGAGGAAGGATGCAAATTACGAAGCTTTTAAAACATCAGAAGTTAGAGTAAGCGGGGTGGCAATTTAAGGAATGTTAATATAATCCATGGTTCAAGCGTGAAGAGGTTTTGGAAACGTTAAGTGACAGAAAACAGACATTATATGGGATAGAGAGCCCTTAAGTCAAGGTACATACCATTGCACTCGAGTAAACAGCAACTTCATCTAGGATTATAGTGACCACTACTTCAGGCTACTTTAAATATAGGAGTGACTATTTAATATTCGGATCTGTGATAGTCTAGGAATAGAGCTTAGGTGAGTTAGTATTGATAGTGGTCCAGGTTACGTTATTTCGGTATTATACATATTGTGTGTTTAGCCACCGTAGATTCTCTCACGTGTATTACTATTATCTAATTTGTTAGACGTTTATGTTAAAGATCTTAATAAAGTCATATTAAGATCATGTCTGCTTCTAGTTCTTCCGTTATTTCTACACCTCTAACTCACGCTGATAATCAAGGAGAAGGGCACCCGAGGGGGAGGCACCCTCACAAATGGTCACTACATTTTACACATGAAGAGTATAATCGGCCTGACGCAAAATCCTACAACTTTCTCCTTGATGAGTATACTCGTCAATCACAGTTAAATAGTTAAAAACAAACCTAGAAATTCGAAACTGCTTTGCCACGCATAATTTGGCAACTAGCTTCCTCCCTTAACTCCACTCCAATATCTCACTACGCACACGCCTAACACATAATGCCGATTGAAGCGTTTCATTGTTGAAACGCAGTATTTCAATATCACTCATTAGCGCGTGACTAATTGTTGATGCCTCACTAAGCACAGCAAATAAGTTAATGTTAGATTTTAATTTTCAAATGTATAATACATGACTGGCGTATTTTTAGTTAAGATATCCGACTACATTCGGAACCGTGATTTGCAAAAGCGCATAAATGGATAATTTTCATGATATTTACTGTTACTTGGATTAGAATATATGCATAAAAGTGCTTTAAGGACATTTTGACAAAAAAATTTTATTTAAATATAATATTTTGGCAAAAAACTAACTTAGAATAATCTTTTTTCCAAATGTTCTCCTTTTGTGAAAGAGGATCCTGTAATAATAATATTTTGCCTGTATATAGCTCAGATCTCTGTACAGAGGCTCAACCAGAATTTTTGAATTATATAACTTAGAAGTGGGTTTATTCATATTTTACGATAACAGAGGGGAGAAATTTTAAGAAAAAAACGCCAACAATTATTTCAATTGGTGGTAACTTCTGAAAATAATGTGAATTTTTCAAAAATTCTTGTTGAGCCTCTGTAAAACAGGCAAAATATTATTATAATAGAATCATTTTTCACCAAAGGAGAACATTTGGAAAAAAGATTATTTTTAATGTAATAATAATTATTCGATGTAATAGTAGTTTTTTGCCAAAATATTATATTTAAATAATTTTTTTTTGTCAAAATGTCCTTAAAACAATTTTATGCATGTATTCTAATCTGAGTGACACTAAATATCATGAAAGTTATCCATTTATGCGCTTTTTTAAAAATCACGGTTCCGAACGTAGTCGGATACCTTAAATTTTAGATTCGTCAGATACTATAAAGCTAGAGAGAAAAATTGCATTAGCTAAAAAAAATCAACACCTGATAAAAAAAATATAATTTTTGAGCACATCAAATAATTTTTAATAAAAAAGTACTTTTCTGTAATATTTTAAGTAACGTTTCATACAACAACAAGAGGAAAGGGATCTGAATATTACTTTAAAACGCTCTGACCGGATAATCTGTCTCTCAGATGGGGATGATTTGCTTTGATGCCTGTATATAACGGTGTGGTATGATTTTTGGGGTGAGCTTGAAATCTTCAGGTCGACTCTACCCAGTGAGGGGATCACGTGGTGGTACGTTGTAATTTTTTTTCAACTCACGATATGTGCGATTTTTCTTATCTATCACCGTCTATCAGTATCTATATTCCTACAGTTTTTCGTTTTTGGTATTATTATTTTTAATTATTTTTACATGAATATAAATAATTTCTAATCAGCTTTTATAAAAATACTAGTCACACTTCTTGTGACAAAAATATATTAATATAGTGTGCCTCATAAAGACTTAAATATTAAAAATTCTACTCAATTTCATGAGCGATAAGGACATTTAAAACAGTCCTTAAGGTAATAAAGTTCAAAACCCGTCTGTCAGACAGATGTTTCTAAGAGCGGCAAAAAAATTGATGTTCCGGCCAGAGGGTTAATCACGATAAACGCTTCTTATATTTAAAGCTTCTACAGGGTGAGGCTAGTAAAAGTGGCAATGGTGATTGGATAAGATTGGAAGCACACTGAGTTGTTGAAACCGGTTCAAATCTTACAAGGGGAGGGTACGACAAAGGAAATTCCTTTGGGATCGAGATTTGGTGTAATAGTAGTACTCCTTTAGGGAGTTCACTCCTCAAAGTAATTCCGCCGAATGGCCAGTCAATTCGGAAAAATTAGCCATCAGAATTCATGCTTAGCTTTTATACAATTAAATTTTCATTTTCTGCAACGAGTTCGTAGCTTGATTGGTAAATCGTTCTGCTTACTATGCCCGAGGTCAGGGTTCGATTCCATGCGATCCAGTTGTTTCAAATATGTTGCAAGGTTTAGCACGCTGTATTATAATGGTAGATAGGCTTAGCACGCCACAGTTGAAAGGTAGCCAACCCCTCTTTTAGAGCATTTTATAAACCATCAATTTTTTCCTAACAATTAAATAAACGCTGTCCTTGAAAAAGGGTCATTGCCATGAAAAGCAAAGCATGCGTGAAGCTATCAAATTTGTCCTCTTAATAACAATACAACGAATATTTTTTTTAAAAAAAATATAGTATTGTAAATATGAGCCTGGTGTGCCCTTTTCCTCTTACTTTGCCTATTGTTATATATTTCAAAATTACGAATATAGTTTGGTTTAAATCACAAAGGGACTCTTCCAACATAATGCTTGATAAAAATATTGCTATAATTTCTTGATAACAATTACCTTATAAGATAAAATAAAATGAGTTGTGCAAAACGAATTACTGTAAGGAACTTATTCATTGTTATTTTAATGTGTTTTAGTAATTTCATTAATAATACTCCCACATAATTTAGTTCCTTGATGAATTCAAACACAAGAGGAAAAGTCACTTAAGAGGAAAGTCGCTTTTGACCGATACATAGATGATATTTTAACTTTGTGGAAGGAACTTTTGGAAAGAATTCAAAGGTTAATTGATGGTATCAATATTATGTTCGAGATTTAAAAAAATTTAACATAATTCACAAAAATTATTTTTACATAAATATTATAGAATCTGTATAAAACATTCTTGAAAGCAATTTTCGGAGAAAAAATTTTATTTCAATAAATAAATCAAAATAATGAATTTAGTCTAGCTAAAATTCCTTTAAAATTTTCTAGAAATTTAATCGGAGGTAATTTTTTTTAACTAAGACAATTTTTTAAAAAAATATTTGAAATAGAGAGTGGGGTGGAGGGGGGGTTTAAATCTTACAATTATGATACATTTGAATATTGTTTTAACCGAATAAGTGCCCTGATATTTATATGGAAAAAAATTATAAATTCATCAAATACTTTTCTAAAATAAATTAGTTTTTCATTACTTTCTTAAGAAATTGGTTCTTTTGCTAATTTGTTGGCTTTTAATTTGAGTTACTCTTTAACTCTGACCGTTACAAGATACAGATAAAGACGTGTTCACCATAGAATTCAAAACAGACATTAAACTAATTGTACTTGTTCTATTTGTAAAATTTCGAATTTCATAATTGGGTAAAAATGTTCAAATGTTACAAAAAAAATCGTCAAAAAGATTTTAAGATTTAAAAAGCTCTTATTTTATGCTCATACTTTTAAATAACAATGTATTTTGTATGTTACTTGCTATATTTTTGTTGACAAATTTTTCTTTTTAAGAGAAAGTTTATGCAAAAGTTGACAACAACGAAGCTCATCAACTGATTAGCTGGGAACATCATTGCTTTCATCGAGTGACTAAGACGTCACATGAGCTTTTAAACTGTTTGGCTAGAAACACGTTGTTTTCATTATTATGTGACTATATCTTTACATGAATTTAGCCCATTGTATTTGTACTTTATAAAGAAAACTTTGTACATCGCAGCATTCTCCAAAAAAATTTAATGATGGTTTTAGATACAACTTTTTTATTTTTTAGATGAAAAATCTTTAATAGCATGTATTAAATTAATTTTTAATACATTTAATTCATTTAAAAGGGCCTAAACTTAACATAAGTCCAAAAGCAGTAATTTTATTTCCAATTTTGTCGCATAACTAACAAGTGTATTGAAAAATAAAAAATAATTACAACGTCAAAAAATACTTTTAATTTAAAACAAAAGGCAAAAATTTACAAATTATAAATTTTCAGCAAGAAAATTTACACAGCGAATAATGAAACAAGCAATTTTTACATTTCGCAAAAATTTGATCACAAGAATTTTTGGGGCTTCCGATATATCTGCCTCAAACGCTAAAAGAAATAACTGTTGCAATAAGACATTCTTTTTAATTTGTAGCTGGATTAAAAATCAGAACAGATTTTTTTTGCAAGCATTTTGTGATTAATAACCGATACCTTGTAAAGTTGTTCCTATTATGCGAAATACTCAGAAAATACGAGAATCTATAATCTACTGGTTTTCATAAGGAAAAATCACAGTGATAGCAAAAACTCGCCCAAAAATAAGGTAATCTCACTGAAATTGGAATATGTTGGTAAGTAAAAGGAGGTCAACAATGTTACGCTGTGCAAAATAGGGGTGATGCAGATGGAATACGTTATTTGCGAGGAGCATGAAAATGGATGTCTCAGAGCAAGACGGCAATTATTGCTGAGATTAGAAATCTGGTATAGCGAAATTATAGCAACGACCTCCAGGCATCATTTGACCGAAGAGCTGCGATGGTGAGCGATTCGGAGACTAGAGGCAGGACAAAGTTAGACAAAAGTGTCTAGATGGCTGAGTGTGAGTCTGTCTGTCGTTCATAGACTTTAGCAACAGTTTCTAAGCAGGCATTTGGCATTCAGGACAAATTGCGCACAAAGGTCGAAGGTTTCGTCGAAGGTTTCACGAACGTGGTCTTTATGCGAGGGGACCAGCCATTGGCGTCCAGGCTCCCGTCACACCATTGGTGGGGACGCTTGCAGCGAGTATGTCAACATGTCCACTAGGTAGACGGCTGTTCTCTTTACAGATGAACCCAGATTTAGCTTTGAAGCCGATAATAGGCGTATTTTCATTTGAAAGGAACCTGAAACTCGTTTTCATCCAAGACACATCCGAGAAAGTGATGCATGCGGACCAGGCAGTATTTGTGTTTGGTGCGGTATCTCTTTGGGTGGGCATACAGACATCAATGTCTAATCTCGTGAAAAATTTAATGTTCACACACACACAGATGACACCCAGGATGTTTTTGTGTGCCTTTATGCCAGGGCAGTAGGTGATGCTTTCGACCCACAGGATGACAATGCGAGACCACACACAGCTTGCATCGTGGATGCTTATCTTGAGCAGGAAACAATTCAACGCATGCAGTGACCAACTCGATCACCGGACCTTAACCCTATCGAGCATATTTTCCACGCTCTAGAACGACGTAGTTGCTCTCAATCCCTCTTCTCAGGATCCTTGCGACGATTTCAACTGCCATGGAAGAGCAATGTGGCTTGTCCTTCCTACAAAATTAATATACCGCATAATTGAGAGCATCAGACATTGTTGCATTGCTTCTCGGGGGATCATACATTTCCTATATCAAACTGACAAATCCGATTTCTTCATTGTGTAGGTACATATGGTAATTTCTATAATACCGTAACTGTCAGGTGATTTTTTTTTACTATTTTCTTACTGTATATATCTAGAAAAAATGCGTTTAAAAAGCTAAAGGGTGCCGTTTATCTCATCCCAAACCTTACTGTAGCTTCATTCACCATAAGTAGTTATGATCATGATCTCATTGTCGGCGTTGTAAAGTCGTAAGTCCGAGTCCTGATGCCTCTAAAGATCCGTCGTGAAGAGGAGCTGATGCACGTTAAGGGGGTTCACGCATGTGATGGGTTCAAAATATCAAAAAACTTTTTTTTCATAAATTGCTTCCTTAACATATCTAGAATACGGTAGTAAAGTGATTTTTAAAAATTCGAAGTCGTTATAAAGAAGCGGGTGTTAGAAGAACAGCTGTTCGTAGCGCTAAGTTAAGATTTTCATTGTTTTAATCGGACTTGAAACTTTTTAAACGCGTTTTTTTTTCAAAACTGTGTCTTTCAACACCACCATATCTCAAGAACGATTTCACCGAATGACTTCAAATTTATAAGGTAGACTCAGCACATATATACGCACCAAATGAACTATGATCATTCCGAAATTCAAATTGTTTTTATGTGACGGCCTGTTTTTTAAACATTTTTAGGAAATTGATTTTGATGACCAGTAAAATGATAGAACTTTACGTTTTTTATCATTTATTTATATGTATCTTAAGAGAGTATGTATATAAATTTTATCAAAAAATGTCTAATAGAACGTGGGAGTTATAGCACTCCGAACACACCCGCCTTGAAAAAATGGACGCTCACTTCTTCCACGATTCCGGCTGATTGACTTATCTGAAATAAAAACAATTAACGGTGTTTTAATTTATATAAGCTTAAATGCACCGAAGGAACTATAATCAATTGAAAATATCAAAAATTGGAATTTCGACAGACCTCTAAAGAAGAAGTTTCGAATTTCATGGAGTTTTTTCTTATGTTTTTGTTATAAAAAATAGTAATATTTTGAATTTTAGAATGATCGTAGTTCATTTGGTGCGTATATTTATGTTGAGTCAACCCTATGAATTTAAAGTCATTCGGCCAAACCGTTCTTGAGATATGATGGAGGAAAATTTGAAAAACACAGTTTTGAGAAAAACGCGTTTAAAAAAAGTTTAAAGTTCGATTAAAACAATGAAATTCTTATCTTAACGCTCCGAACAGCTGCTCTTCTAACACATGCTTCGTTATAATGACTTCAATTTTTTATAAAATCACTTTACTACCGTATTCTAGACATATTAAGGAAGAAATTCATGAAAAAAAAAATTTTTTTTTGATTTTTTGAACCTATTACATGGGTGAATCTCCCTAAATCCGTCGAAGCTAAAAAGAAGAGTGAGGCTAGAGTGAAGTGCCAGCTCATATTTTGTCCTCTAATCCTTTACGGTTCAATATTACGAGATTCGTTGGCAATAGCTTTTGCCTAGTTTTAGATTGCGATGTTAAACATTCTCTCCCACACCAGTAGTTTCAACATTTATTGTTGTCTGATTTTGGAACATAAATATTATCTGGTATGAGTATATGCTGATTAATGTCGCACTTACGAGGTGTGAGATACACACAAAAAAATCGAGAGACTAGTCCAATAAATCATTGTACTTGCAGATTCAGTTCTGCGTGACATTATTACCTTCAAATTCGTTCTCTTCAGCATTCCCACACCTCTGCATTCGATGCTGCCACTCTATGTAACAGTTCTGGAATGAGGTTTTCGAAAGGCCCTTCTGGAGATTCTCCGTTTTTGCCTGAACTTCATCAACTGAGGAAAGATGAGTTCCTTTTAAGCATGATTTAAGTGCAGGAAATAAAAAAAAGTCTCGTGGGACCAAATCAGGTGAATATGGAGGATGTTTCATCATAGTAATGTTTTTGCTGATCAGAAACTGCTTGACAGATAGGGCCGTGTGAGCGGGTGTATTGTTGGTGCAACAGTCAGCCATCACTCCGCAATTCTGACATTTTTTTTTTACTAATTTTTTCACGAAGTCATTTTAGTACTTCGATCTAGTAGTGTTGATTAACAGTCTGACCAGTGATATGAGTGGGAACCCACTCATATCACGAATTTTGACAATGTTTAAGTCTGTAATCACTGAGACCTCGGGCGCCCAGCAGAATCATCACCTTTCCTACTGACCCTTCCCTCCGAAAACTCAAACACATGTGCACGAGACAAAGTTTCATCTTGATTCGCTTCGGTTAATATTTGAAATGTTCTCGTGGCTGATTTCTTTACAAAAAACTTGATGTTGATTTGACATTTTCGCTGCAGAATGCGGTTGCACGTGTTCATTCAATGAAGCAGTTCTCCCAACTGGCCTAATCGATTAATGCGAAACTGACCCCATGGATAGGAAGGGGCGTGGGATGACATCACCAAACAGTTGTTGCCAATTCCACTCTTTTTTCATGCTACACACTTAGTCTCGTTTTTTTTGTATCACACCTTGTATAGCAACACACGGGCTATTGGCGACAGATCTTGTAATTTTGAACCGCAATCAAGCGACCGCTTACCACGGACTGCAAACCGAAATAAATGAATGGCTCAAATATAGAAAAAGAATATTTTTGATCTGACAACTCTGAATGGGATGTGATACGTTTCAAAATATATGTTACTCTGTTGTCTATGATGCGACTTTTGTGTCTATGTTTGTAATCAGGCTTAAGAGCATCTATATCAGAAATAGAACTGGTTAATATGTTTATTAATCTTCATTTTGTTTGCATATAATTTTTTTTGTAAATCTTTCTCGGTTACAAAACCTTGCTTTTTGGATATGTATTACATGGGCAAAAAAAAGCTCTTTTACAATTTCTCCCGGCATTTTCTAGGTAAATTGAGTGTTGAAAATGTTGGAAGCGTATCTCCCCTTCACATTAATATAAATTATACACATAATAAGCTTTTTTAATATTTTTTCACTCATACCTGGTCCGGTGATTGTTAATTTTAGCCTCGAATCAGGTCTTGTTGAATGTTCATTCAAGGAGCCTTCAAATTCATTCTTCCATCCGTCAACATAAAAAGTTATTTTGGCAGATGCTTCTAAAACCTAAAATAAAACATAAGCAAAGATGCATAAGAAGTTCAAAAATTTATTATTTAAGGCGTCATGGTACGATTAATGCAAACAATATTTGCTTAAAGATTTTCAAAAATTTTTTGGTTGCCTCCTATGTGTGTATAATACATAAAGCAAATTACGGAACAGATCGTAAATTATCAGTCTTATAAACAAGTCCGACTTTTAGACCCAAATATTTATACGCGTCTTGGCCCGATAACGTAGGAATTGGATGACCAGCAATTCGCATGGGGCCCGAGTCGACGGAGCGTACATCCCCAGAATGCGAGAAAGACATCGCCGTACATTTAGATGGCGTGAACTTAAGTCCCACCCTGTCCGTGAGGATAGTCAAGCCATCGAGCCACGACAGAAGGAAGTCGATCGAAGGGGCAAGAATGACAATGTGACGGGGCTTTACGCGACTTTCAAAAACTAATCCTCTTGGGGAATCTTTGGGCTAGTATTCACATTTGTTTCACAGCCATCCTTTTCAAGAAGAAACCATGAGATGCAAATTAGTTAGTGTATATAAAGTTAAAGTTTACTAATCGTAGGCCAGAAGGAGTGGAGCAGCTGAACACAGTGTTACTATGGTGAGAATTAGAATTACGCATCATGACTAAAGGAAAGATTTTAGCTACTAAGTTAGTGAATCTAGAATTAAGAGGATGGTATTGATTAAACTTAATCTGTTCGGATTTCGTGCGCTTATTCACGTACAGTCATTGTCCTCTTTATATCGCTCCAAGGGTTCTCTTATAGATTACTTGTTCTGGAATATTATATTTGATAATAATAAATTAGATTTATCATGGATAGTCTTGGTCATTCATCATTACCTCCTACAGCTTAGGTAGATAAGATGATGAGAAAGCGACTTCAGGGGTAAGATTATTACAATTAGGTTGTCGGCATATGTGAGGCAATTAATATGATTCTCAAACAAAGAAACTAACTCGGTAGAATTATTGAGAAAGAGTCTCAAAACTTGCTAAAAAAACAAATTGAATAGTAAAGCGTTTAGAGGACACCGTTGTCTGACACCAGCTTGCATTGGAATTGGAGATGTCCAGCCATCCTCGCAACGGACAGAGCTAGAGGCATCACTATACATGGAAGTAATAATGGAACGGATAAGGTCTGGGACTCCGGCAGAAATCAAAGATCGAAAAATAAACTCGTGAAGAAGCGCGCCAAAAGCCTTTTCCAAATTCTCTCAACCAGGCTAAATACTATATGAAATATTCATAAAAAGCTGGCTATTTAATTTTTTTAAGGAAAAAATTTAAAATTTATGAAATGATTTTAAAAGGCTACCCCTCCAATAAAAATTTACGTACACGCATGAAATTTGATTTACAAGTACGTCAAATTAAGTATAACAAAAGTTAATATGGGTTTTACGATAACATGATTGGTATTCGTACAATACTTCTTTTCTTTTCATTAATGTTTATTAAAAATTCCTTAAAAAAATGTACAAATTCTGAGTTCAATTATTTTTTTAAAAAAATAAGTATTGCTTTGATTCAAAAATGTATACCAACTTTTGTTACATGTATTATTAGCAATAGGTATAAAAAATTCAAAGCATTAGGCACAATACAAAAAAAAGCCTTAGCATTTTAAATGAAGACAAACTAGTTTCATCTTTCTGAGATGATGATGATTGAATATTAACGTCGCACTGTTCAGCTACACGAGGGCTTTTGGCGACGGACCATTCATCTTTCTGAGATAAATTCGTTTAAAGTGTTGATTTGCTATTGGGATTTGAATAAAAACGAACGTAAAATCTATCATAATTCTGCGCTTTTTAAGTTAAGTGCTTTCAAATTTTGTGAGGTTATAAAAAAGTATAAAGAATAATTTAGGCTAAAAATATTAGATTTGATTTTTGACCGATTTTTGCCAATTGAATCGTACTGTGTCCCTCTTAAAATTAAAAGTTTCAACCTCATAAATATCAATATGAAATACATTTTAAAAGTTGCGTTATGATTATACCTGTTGTCTTCTAGGGCCTGTCTTCGAAAAAAATCCAAAAGTCAAAGTGGGGGCATACTGAAATGAAATGAATAAATAACTATATATTTGTTACGTGATGGAGAAATAATATACATTAAATAATACATTAAAAATAAGTATTAAATCCAATTTTATGCTATTTTTCCATCTGAAACGAGGATTCTCTTTAGATTGTTAAAATCAGATGCTTGACCTTCGAAACATGAGAGCGAATTCATAAAAATCTTCTCTCAGGATAATAAATGTAAGGAGCAATATCAATTTGTAGTTTATATCATTTTATTTTCAGTTCAATTCATTATTAATTAATGACGATATACCAGAGCTTCTCAAACTTTCAATATGTGCAACCCAGTTTTTAAGCATAATTTTTATCGCGCTCCCGCCCCCCTTATACAATAACAATATATTACATGCAAAAATTGTGCACTTTGACGTTTAATCTACAAAGCGACCTTAATTATAAATTATGTAAAATAATCAAGATAAATATCAAATTTCGTTTATGTTACATTTAAGTAATGGATATTTTAAGTAAGTTATTTTCAAGTAACAGATAAGTATATCATGTTACTTTCCCTAGCTAATTTTTTAAATTGGAACCAATTGTGAAATTTTTAATTAAAGAAGTTACCAAGTACACAGGTACCTTGATGCAGAAAGGTTTCAACTGCCGAAGAAGAAATCCTCACAGATTTCAGGGCAAGTGTTGAAATCAAAAGGCAGTTTAGTAGTAAACCACTCTTTGAATTTTGGGCAGCGGTAGACAATGAATTTTCTGCATTGCAAAAAAAAAGTATTTCTCGTATACAGAAGAAAATCGTTTATCCGAATCAATTGGGACCGGATACCGTTCGGATATGCGATTGTTCGGATAAACCGATACCAAATGCGATCCATGCAGTATATGAAACCGGACACTACGAATATTGAAAATCATCACATGTAAGAAACATGCTTGAAGAAAAAGCAAAATGGCGCAACTTTACCTTTATTGTGGAAAATAATCACTTATTTTTCGCGGTACCATTGTACTCCTTCGTTTTTTCGCTGTAAGGTCTCTTATTCTCTTGAGCATCAGTAATTGAATAGGACAGCACTCTGATTGTTGTTCGTACCACTCCACAGCTGTCTCTAACGCAGAGAACGTGTCAGCATTTCATGGACCCTTGCTACTTTCGTTGTTGTTGTAGTTGTCCGTTTCATCGTCGATAGTGTCGGATTCTTCTTGCACGGAAGTCACAATTTCGTCATCATTTAACATTTGAAATCCACAGTCTTCTGCATCGCATGTCATCCAGGTTTCTGCATCTTCGTTGCATTCTTGAAATTCTGGGATCGATTGGATAAAATAGGTAATCTCTTCCCTGTGGTCGTCATTGAAGTCCTTTTCCCCACCTAAATCTGCATAATACTGTTCAGAAACGTATTCATATACAGTACATGGAGTTGACAAAAAAAAACCAGTCCGAATATTTGACGCTCCGAATAATAAACGTTCGGATAAACGACGTTCTACTGTACTATCATCATTCTCCCAACTCTAATACTTATTAAACTTGTTCTTAATTTGTATGAATAAATTAACATCAAATACATTGTGTACTTCTGATGCTTTTATATCAGTTTTTATTTATTATGTCAGAATGTATTCTGTTTTGCTTCCTTTCAGCTAATTAATAATTTCTAAATGATTTTTTTTTGACTTTTCGATATGCTCGCACCCCCTCCCCCTCTCCCCTTTGGGGACGAGCACCACAGTTTAAGAACCACTGCGCAGTGCTTCTAAAACTTTCTACACTCTTGCGACCCCATTTTCCATCTTAATTTTCATCGCACCCCCCACCATACTATAACAATGAATTGAATTCAATAATATTATGCTTTTACGTAAAGCTACAATTTGATTTTAATTATAAACCGAACAAATTATCAAAATAAGTTCTAAATTTTGTATATAATTTAAAGACATGCCTATAGGGTCACTGGTAATTACTAAATTTGTTCTTAACGCAATACTGCTAAATTAATTATAACATTGTGCAGTACTGATACATTTATTAGTGTTTTTTTATCAATGTAAATGTGTATTTTTTTCTAATAATATTTTGTTTTCGACTTCTGAATATACTCGCGCCCCCTTATAGGATTATTACGCCCCCGGGGGCAGTGATATCACTTTGAGAAACCCGTTTACCACCACACTTCGATAAACACTGTACTGCACTAAACAACCTATTATAATATTTCTTCGTGTAGTTATTCGTTCGACCTAGTCCATTAGTAAATCTGTTATTACTCTATTAATTAGAGATGTTAGCTGTGTCCCCCTCCAAGCAAATTTACAACAATATATATGCTATAGAAACCCAATTGCTGAGTGACAGTGCATCGCACTTTCATGCCACAGGTCCGAAGATCAAATCCCGGGCTGGAAAAGATCGACTCAGTCTTTCATCTCTTCAGGAAGTCGATAAATGAGTACCAGACTTGCTTGGGAAGTAAACACTGAGGGTTTTGCGTCAGATTGACCATCTAACCGGAATGTCTGCTCATGCATCTCAGTGTCCAAGGTTACGTAGACTGAGAAGGGGACAGTAAGCTTTGGCCTTCATTGGCTGTTGCGCACTGAGTTGAGTTGCATACATACACGTGTTCGTTCTGATTCTAAATTCTTCTGATTCAAAGTTTTCCGTATCGGACAAGTAATATTATTCATCGATTTCATTCAATTCTTCTTCATAAGATCTCTGATCTCTCGCTGCCAGAATTAAATTATAGCCAAGAAATTACGACAACAATAACAAGAATAATGATAAAGCATTTAAAGGGCATTTAGATTCCACCCAATGATTCCAGATCTTATGTGGAATGCAGGCACTGCCCAAACACGCAACATGATTCCAAACACCTTTTTAGCTGTCCTTCCATAGTCGGTGCTCTTTTTAAAATAGTCAATAACTGCAGCATGGACATTCTATACTCGGATCGAGCCATGTGTGTTGCCACGGAGTGATTCACGCCTTTGGCGATATTTGACTACATCTTTATGTTCTGTTATTACCACCTTTGCACTTTGTCCCGCATGACAACAACAACTGACCTTTTTTGAAAACTTTCTAATCTTTTTAGTAAGACTGTGCTTACAATTCACCCCATTCTTTTGCACTGCAAAAATGGCAAAACTCATAGACCCGATTCACACTCTAGGTTTGAATTGATCCAAAGCTTTTCGTATTACAGGGTCAAGGTAGTGTTAATCTATGGTAATGATTAGTCAAATATTGTCCATGATACTTTCACGGGTAGCAAACCAAACAATAGAAGAGCAACAATAGACATTATTTAAAAATGGGGTCATTGTTTCTGCATTTCAGTGCATTACCATTACCTGCTGACCATTTATTAAAAGGAAGTTTACCAAAAATACTAAATTGGTTTTACATGCATTTCTATGCATGCTTATAATAAATGTCAATTCAATCCAGACATACCTGTCTGGGTTGTCTCTATTGTCGCTAAAATGTAATTTTTCCTCTTAGTGATTAAAAAAAAATATCTACCACTCTCAGAGTTTAACATATGAAAGGAATGCATGTTTTTGAAAAATGCATACAGTTTCAACAATCAGCATTAAAATGTGTGAAAGATTTCAAAAAATTAATTTTAGGAAGGGTCGAATCGACTCATACAGATGAGTAGAACACAACATTGTTAAAAAAAAAAGGTGAGAGTTCTTAAAGGCATGATATGCTTCCTTTTATTCTAAATTATTAAAAACTTTAGGGAAATAATACTTTCATTTCAAACATAGTATTTTTTTCCATTTCTTTGTAAGCAAATTCTATCGCTCTCACAAGCAACATCAGCCACAAACAGTTACATATACGAAGGTTGGGGCATAAGTCCTGGTAATTATTTTTTTCCTTGTAGATATGTGAACGGATAACAAACGTATATGTGTCGTGCGGAAGTTCTGTAGCCATAGTGTGTATGCAGAACAGCAGATGGCTCTGTGAAAGCTGGTAGTAGCGCAGGGACGGCTGTGAAATCAGTCAGTTGGTTAGTGTCATTTATAATGGATGGATTGATTGATTGAATATAAACGTCGCACTGTTCAGCTGCACGAGAGCTCTTGGTGACGGACCACGTAATTTTGAACCATGGTCAAGTGACGTGGACGACACCTGAGCTGGCACCCCCTCTCCTAACTACCACACCACACCACCGGGAGGACGTTTCAGCTCTCAACATATTTAACGTGCATCGCTGCACTACACGGTGAGTCTTTAGTGGTATTGGACTCGAGATCGTGACAAAGTAAGCCACGATCCGATACCTATACCACTCGGCTACCGTGGCCACCATTTGTAATGGAAGTAACCCATTTTGAGCAGCCCGCTTACATCAAAATAGCCGTTCTCCGAGGGAGAAATGCGATGGAATGTCACAGTGAATTTGATCTGACCATGTCACTTTGATCTCATTCCCAAGATTAAGGAACCAATACGCGGAAGGCGGTTTGCAACACGAGAGGACATTGCTAATGTTGTGTTCCGACAGGTGACCCGATTCACAAATGGTGTGGCAAATACTGAGGCTGGTGGTATTCAGCGCCTCCCACATCGTTGGCAGCGCGTGCGGTGATAGTAGCAGGGGACTACTTTTAGGTTGTTTAGGCGTACTTTATGTATTTTTCTTTTTTTACAACTTTATGTGTACTGTGTTATCATTCTTTTTCACCGTGAAGACCATATTGCCCTGTATACTACAGTAATAAATTAGTGTATTACGATGTTTAAGGGCTATTCATTGTCCACACATGTAGTTAACACCTTGTCCTTGCGTCTGTATATATCACATTTTCCAACCGGACTGGTATTTTCAAGGAAAAAATATAGTTGCCATGACTTTTGCCCCAAACCTCGTATATATGTGTGTGTATTCCACTTTATTTGAAATTTATTCACAAAACAGGAAAGCCACGCACGACACAGAAAACAGAAAACCCACAACACAAAAATACACCCATTCCTTACATTTTAACGAGGGCAAAGAGCAAGAGGTCGGATTTTCCAGAAATCTCGAGATTTATACCAAGAGGTAAGCAGCAGTACATTCACATGATCTACGTAGACGGAGCCTGCCTATATTGGTGGATAAATATAGTTCAAAGGATTCCTGTTAGGCGGGTAGCTGGTTATCATTTACCGTATTGAATACACCACAACTAGGTAAAAACTGTATTTAAGTACAAATAATGTGTAAAGTATGTCAAAAATTAGATTACAAACTTTTTGACAGATGAAAAAATGTTGAAATAATTTTTTTAAAAAATGCAAACGAAATGCTTTAAGAAAAGATCATTAAATGCTCAACTATTAAATAATTAGCAGCAATTTTCTGTTGAACGGAAAGCTGAAAATATAGATTGTTAATAAGATGTCACGTTAAATAATTAACAGTATTAAGCTGTAAAAAGACTTGATTTGCATAATTTTTATAGTTAGAGTGCAATAATATGAGTCTCAGTTCTACTATTGTCATGTATGGTTTGGTGTACGCAATAGAAAATATTTTGCTTTCGTAAAATAAAACGCATGAATTGTACAAGATTATTTCTTAATTCATATTACATTTATTGATTTGTGTAGTCTCCTGTTAGAAATGGTATTAATGACTTTCACCTTGAATCAGTTTTGAAGATAATCACTGCGAACAAAATTTCTCCCAATGTAGGAAATATAGAAGCAGGGAAGAGATGTCAAGTGTCAGGACGTAAATATTAGATTTTTTTTCTTTTATATATGTTTATCATGCTGTATTATTAGAAATAAACCTACGTTTCTACGAATGTTGATTTTTTGCGACCCACCTACAGTTAAAACTTTGTTTGTTTGGCTCAAGTTAGCCTTTGAGTTTAGCACCCTTGGTCTAGATGTACGCCTTTCAGTAGCCGTGGTTTTGAGTACCATTCATGTGACAGTACGATTTGGCTCAGTTAAACCCCAATTTTGAGGGAGAACACCCTGGAGGTAATCAGGGGCCTCTCTTCCTCTTCCATCAACCTCACGAGAGGACTTGTGGCTCGACGGCTATTTAAAAGTACCCCCCTGCCGCACTGACACTATACAATTTACAAACATTTATGCCTTGCACGAGATTCGAACCCAGGCTCTCCGGCACAGCAAGTCAGTGTCATTAACCACTACACCGGATAGGTGGCATAAAACTTTCTAAAAATATGAATTGTAGACACAAAAAAAATCATAAAATTCTCATCCATCAAAAAATAATCAAAGTTATCTTAATTAGTTACGTCGTAAAATTTATTTTCACCTACCTTGATTAATAAAGATTTTCCAAAACAAAAGACGGTGAATAAACTTAACAGGAGGACGTACAAGTAGAAAAGCCCCTTTATTAAAGATGGCAACTTCAGATAACCTTGAACATCAATCTGAAAGATAAAAATATAGCAATAATCCAATAATCTTAGAATAGGATATTTTTACATGTATTTAGTAGAACTTAAGAAAGTGTATTAGTTGTAAGATCGTCTTGTAATTGAATTAATCATCACTCAAATAAACCGGATTTGCCGTTTTATTATTTTCTTCAAAGCATATATTACTATATATCTACAACTCTGTTTACAATTATAACTCGCATAGGGAACTACAGGCATCGTCCTCCATTTTCACGTTCGAGAGCACCTTCTTCTCTCCTTCCCGCTCAAAAGCCAAAACAGTTCACAGCAGCGCCCTCTTTCTAGTCTATCATGTGCTATGTGTCAAGCCTTCTAGTGCACTATGTGCCACGCCGTTACATATTAACCAAATAGAAAATTATAAGAAAAGTATCTTTCAACAGTCAACAACATAAAAATAAAAACAATTTAGCCAAAATGACATTTACATTACGTAACGGCACCTCCATATTACGAACCTATATATTGCGAATTTTTATATAAAGCGAACTTTTTCCTGGAATAATTCACGATTTTCTTCGTAAAATAACCTCCCAATAGCAAAGTGTATTTTCTAAAAAACGAACACTTTTCTTTTTGTGTGATTCAATTTTTTTCTCCCTATTTCTTTTAAAGTAAAGGATATTGCTTTACAATTTGGTATTCCTCCAAACAGCGTATCCACTATTATAAAAAATTGAGATAAGTTACAAAACTTTGATTCATCGAATTCTTTTTTATAATGTTTAAGAACATGTGTCTATGAACATGTCGATGAGGCAGTTTTGAAGTGCATACACACAATGCGATATAAAAATGTTCCGATCTCTGGACCTTTCGTAATAGAGAAAGCTCTTCGATTTGGGAAGGCATTGACCAATTTCCAGATAGCAATGGATGGCTAGAAAAATTCAAGAAAAGACGCGGAAAATACGCCTGAAGGGATTTTTGGTGCATTGTAAAGATGTAAGGCGTATTATGAAACAAAAGCATTTTTTCGACCAAAATTAACAAATTTTATAATTAAATTTAAGGACGCTTATGGCAATGTGTAGTTAAAGTTTCTTGTATGCTTTAAATTAGAAAATGCCCTTAAAAATTCCTCACTTTTATTATAAAATTATTTTATTAATGTTAAAAATACAATGGATCGAAAATAATGTTGAAATCGACATTCTTTTTTCTTGTTTTTCCTAGCAGTTTTTTTTGTTTGTTTTTGAATGGGTAAGATATATAAAATAAATAGATATTAATTTACAGAAAAGTGTGAATAATTACTTTTTTAACATATAGTGTTTATGAATTTAAAATTTGTTTTGTGTGGTTTATAAAGTATATAGAAAAATGAATCTCTATACAACAAATTTTCCATATAACGAACTTTTTTTAAGGATTTAGCGACTTCGTTAAATAGAGGACCGACTGTATATTCCTAATCTAAAGTGAATGAATGAAATTTTGATTCAATAAAAGCTCTCCCATCGACAAGTAATTATTAACGAATGGACCAAAAGTTTTTTTTAAAAAAAAAGATGTACAGTAATCTCTCTTAACACATATTCAGAAACTATTTTTCTTAAGGTAATTGAAGCGGAATATGTAGTGTGATAGAGCTCTTCGTCAATCATTGCAGTACTAAAAAAGCTTAGAGATGTATCAAGAAAACATAAAGACTTATATTATGATTACATCCAAGGAAAAGTAGTATGATAGATATTTGCACTTAATATATGTATTTTCATTTGAATAGATATTTGCATATGAATTAAAGACATTACAGATGTACGCAAAGATTATCTGAAACAAATCATGTAATTCTGAAGTACATTCAAACTATAAATATTTATTTTAATTTATATTTAACTTCCGTGACATGTCGATACTTATTATAAAGATTGATTTCTTTTTTATAAATTTTTCTTAAAAATTCAGAGATAACCACATTTTTATTTGAACCTGACGAAAACGATTTAGGTAAGTTACCTTTTCTTGTAATGGATTAAGATATTCTATCCATTATTTTCAATAGGTTTTTCCTCAGTATTATTAATAGAAAGAGGGAAGGTTGGCTGGCCCCAAAACATGTTCAACCCTACTTTTATATAAATTATTTTATATGTAAGAGCTGTCGTAAGTCAGCAATGTTTATAATACTGTTGCATCCATATTTATATGTCAGCATTAAATTTCAAATACATTCATAAAATCAGAGGAACTTCTCACATCTGGCTTAAATGGTAAAACACTTCGATGTCACTTCGGCGTTCTTTTTCTCTCTGCCTCTCAGCGTCAGAGCTTGTACAGATCTCATTGAATATAATGATCCTTTTTTTAAAATTAAGACTGATTCTGACTCGAAACATGTCATATATATAAATAAAAATTCTATTATTTTTATAATTTCTAATATATCTTTTCTAAAATCTTATGTCTGGTTTATCTTACAATTTCGGTATTTTTCAGTTTTAGTGATTATCCATCTAATTATAGTAGAGAAATTTTAACCATATATACATATATGTGATGAATCCCCAGCGCCCTTTATATGTCAGTTGGGGTAAACTTCCTACTTGAACAACTAAACCCACATCCCGCATAAGTACATCGACTACTACTTCGGCAGAATTACAATAAACACGTGAACGAACGACACACTCGCTTCTGATCGACGTTGAAATAGTACTCGTCTCTTGTCATGGCTTGGGGTACAGAACGATTTTCTGAAGCATTGAAATAAAGTACCATTTGATAAACGGCTGTACTTTCCATTACTCCAAGTCTATATACATTTAGAGAGAGAGAGAGAGGAGAAAAGCGACTTACTCGCCACCTCTTTGCGAGATCTCCATAACTATTAGACTTACAATGTTGAAATTTAACATGCATGCTTCTTTTTTTAATAGAGATGCGCTAAGAATGACTCTCAAAGATGGGAGGAAGGGAGGGGAGAGTAATTGATTTTAAAAAATCTCATTTTTGAACTATTATACCAATAGGCTTGAAGTTTGACAGGCATGTTTCTTTTGTTAAGAAAACTCGACTTTAAATTTGCAAAGTATATTTATTTGATAAATTATATATCCGCTAAGAACGGTTTTGTGGAAACTGACTTCTAAGTAAAGGGCGTAAAAGATAAATATACTTCCGCCTTTGAAATTCACATCCTGTCCTTTTTAAATCAAGAGGCGAGGCTTTAAGATTGTGTTTGAATACAATCTAAAGCTTTATGCTAGGATTTTGATATCTCAATAACTTAAAAATAATATACAGTGGTGTCCAAAATTGTGGAGACTTTTTTTAGATTGTTATGTTTTTTTAAGTTTGTATGCTTATAGAAAATTTCAAGTTGGACAAAATGCTAATTATTTTATATCATTTTAAAGACAATTTAATACTGAATTCAATATAAGAAAAGCACATTCAAATATTTTCAAAGCAAAAAAGTTATGCTACAATAGCTGTTAATAAACATTAGATACTGATAGCGCAGTGAGTTATCATAGCTTAGTGAGGTTGCCTTTATTCCTTATTACAGCTTTACATCGATGTTTCTTTGAGCTGAAAATAGTTTTAAGCTCTTCCTTCGTTATTACATGAAGCCAGGAGCAATTATATCCTCAAGGAGTTCCTTTTTGTTTCATGGGTACCTCATTCAGACAAGACTTTTCAAACGGTGCCTATAGTTTTCGATAGGATCGAGGTCAGGACTGTTTCCTGGCCAGGACAACAACTCAATGATCTTAGAACGTTGCCAGTCTTTGAATTACTTTACTGTGTGGCAAGGAGCAGAATCCTGCTGAGAATAAATGAAGCATTATTGGTAAATACATCCCTGATGAAAGGCAGAAGTTTGGGTTCTAGAATGGTGTCAATGTATTTTATGACATTCAGTGTCCCATCGATGATATGAAGGCGACAGATACCATTTGCTGATATACATGACTAAATGATAAAACTTTGTGGGTACTTCACAGTTGCCTGGATGTAGTTAAGATGTCGCATTTCTGCTCTGCACATCTTACATATTTTAGGCTATCCCTACCAAATAACGATATTTTAGATTCGTCTCTCTATATAATATGTGGCCAATAATCATTTGTCCAATTAATGTGTTTCATTGCCCCTCTACAGTCCCTTTTAGAGCTGCTGTAAATTGATATAAGGCTTTTTTCGTGGAATTCTACCTTTTAGTCTTACATCTGCTATTCTCCTCATGATTTTTTTTAACTGCCAGAAACACCAGCATCATTCAGATAACTTCTGATGGATGTCCATGAAATTCTTTTACCTCTGAATATAGTATTTTTGTTCTTCTCTAATCAATATACGTGGTGCACCTTTTTCAGCCTTTTCTTCCTTTTTATTTAATTTGTCTCCTAACATCTTAAACAAAACTTTCAGTGGCCAGATATAGTCGCTGAACTACCCACCTGTTATATAATTTTAACAAAGAGAATACCACTTTCTCGTCACGCATGTGTCCAATCTACTCTTTTATTTGATACCATTGCTTTTTGACTAAATATCATTGTTATCCTGGTCAGGAAACAGCCCTGACATCAATCCTATCGAAAACTTGTGGCGCCGTTTGAAAACTCTTGTCCGAATGAGGTACCCATGAAATAAAAAGGAACTCCTTGAGAATATAATTGCTCCTGGCTTCATGTAATAACGAAGGAAGAGCTTAAAGCTATTTTCAGCTCAATGGAACAATGATGTGAAGCTGTAATAAAGAACAGAGGCAACCTCATTAAGCTCTGATAACTCACTGCTATCATCCGTATCTAATGTATATCGACAGTTATTGCAGCATAACATTTTTTGCGTTGCAAATATTTGAATTTTTTTTGTATTGAATTTAGTTTTAAATTCTCTTTAAAATGATATAAAATGCTTAGAATTTTGTGCATTGTAAAACTTTCTATAAGCATACAAACTTGAAAGACATAATAATTTAAAAAAAGTGTCCGCAATATTGGCCACCACTGTATAGTTAAACAACATCATGAAATACCATGCGAAGCGTGTGAGTAATGGTTAGTACAACATATATAACACCGTACGCTAGCCATTTTAAATTTTGGAACGCATTATTAATCTGACGGCATTCAAAATTCTTACTCAAAAGAACAATGAAGCTTGCTTTGAATTACATTCGAACTCCGATTTAACGAACCTCTGTTTAAAGAATTTTGAAATTTAAATAATCTTTCTCTTTCCCCAATTTAAAATGAAGGAAACTCCCTATTTAACGAATAAAAAACCCGAATTAACGAATTATTTCAGCAGCTCAATTTTTTTGTTTAGAAAGAGTAGGAATCTTTTTTTTTTCAAATGTCATGTCATTTTTGTCCGGAACAGAAAAAAACTTCTTGTAAGCAGTAAATTTCAACGGGAAAGAGTTAAGGTATCCGACTACGTTCGGAACCGTGATTTTAAAAAAGCACATAAATGGATAATTTTCATGATATTTAGTGTCACTCAGATTAGAATACATGCATAAAATTATTTTAAGATTTTGACAAAAAAATTTATTTAAATATAATAATTTGAAAAAAAACTAACTTAGAATAATCTTTTTTCCAAATGTTCTCCTTTTTGTGAAAAATGGTTCTATTATAATAATATTTAGCCTGTATATAGCTCAGACCTCTCTACAGAGGCTCAACTAGAACTTTTGAAAAATTCACATTTTCAGAGTTACCACCGATTGAAATAGTTATTGGCGTTTTTTTTCATAAAATTGCTCCCCTCTGTTGTCGTAAAATATGAATAAGTTATATATTTCAAAAATTCTAGTTAAGCCTCTGTAGAGAGATCTGAGCTATATACAGGCATAATATTATTCTAATAGAAGCATTTTTCACAAAAAGAAAACATTTGGAAAAAAGATTATTCTAAGTTAATTTTTTGCCAAAATATTATATTTCAATAATTTTTTTTTGTCAAAATGTCCTTAAAATAATTTTATGCATATATTCTAATCTAAGTGACACTAAATATCATGAAAATTATCCATTTATGCGCTTTGCATAATCACGGTTCCGAACGTAGTTGGATACCTTAAGACAATTTTTAGACTTTAAAAGTGCGGATTAGCCATGAGTGCTATAGCAGTGATGGCCAAGCCTTTTGACCTCTCGGACCAGTAAATTCATAATTTAAAACCCGCGGATCATTAATAGGATTTTTTAAGTGTTAAATTATTGTTATGAATCGAATAATGTTTCAATGCATCTTAAAACATAACCTAACGTGATGAGTAAGTATATTCCCCATTTTTCTGGGGGAACCAGCAAAATTTTCTCGATGACCACCACTTTGGTGACCTCTGACCTATAGTGTATCTTGAGTATGGCCGGAAATTCCTTTCTTATCTTATCTCAATCCACAACACAGGACATATCTTATGATTTTAATGATTATGATACATTTGACGCTGGACTCCCTATCTGTGCAACTGAAGTGGAGGATATTGTTGATTTTTTTGAGACTATAAAAAGCGATTCAAATGCAGAAATTTATAAAGAAACTCCTATCAAAACTGTTACATTTTCTAATGTTTTACATTGTGTTTAGAGACATACCTCTCACTTACCTAGCGGGATGTAAATTATACAGTGTTTTCTTAGCATAGACTCGAAAAGAAAAAACACTTTCGCGAGTCAGGAATCAAAAAGATTGTCAAATACCTGTTAGTATTTTAAAATTTCTAATTAATTGGTGCGTAATAATTCACGAATAGTATTTTTAGATGTCGATTTAAAAAAGAGTGTAACTTCTAACTATAGATATTTTTTGTTGTTGTATTCTTCCCGAAAGGAAGGAATGAATGTTGCCAGGGCCTGAGGCAGGTTGGACTTCTTTACGATAGATAGTGACACTACCTATCTCCACCTCCACATTTAGGCCTAGAACTGGAGGGGAGGGAAATATTCTCCAGTCCCTTGCACCCGTGGTTTCTGCTGTGACCGCTCTCAAGACTTTCGGACCCACTGATTTAACGAGCGCGAACTCCGTGTGTACGACGGTATTTGGTGGCGTCGAACCCAGGCCTTCCGATCTGGAGTCCAATGCTCTAACCACTAGTCTACCCACGGTCTATATTTTTTGTGTAGTTGCTTATTACAGAATTTCCAAAAGGTAAGTCCAAAAAAAAATTTTGTATTTTGTTTGGATCCCGGTTCAGTCCTAATGAATTCGTTAAATCGGATCCCAAGTGTATATTCTTTCTCAGATTTTTTTTTTGAAAACTCATTAATAAATGACGGAAATAAAAAAATATATTCGAGAATAGGAGGAAAATAAAATTCTAATGAAGACTTCCTTGTTTTTTTTCCCACTTGAATGCCTTCACCTGAATAAAAAGTATTGTAATTCGACATGAAGAGGAATAACTGGTGAATCTAAAAGGTAAAATTATCCTTTTCGACTTATCTTCTAAATTCCAAATGTATTTTGCCCAGTATGAGGTTTTTAAAAAAAGTCAGCCATTGAGAGAGAAAATATTGTTTTCATGAATATGACAGATAATAACTCATAAAAAATCAGAAGACAATTATTACTCTGAGGAACATTCAAATTTATCTATATACAATATCCTTTAAATTTTAATTTCATCTGAAATTTATATCATTAATATTCTCATCATTATAAACTCATATTACTTATTGTTTTTCTAGTATAATTTCGAATATGTATCCACAGAAGTATTTGTAACCACAATTGATAGAAACTAATCAATGAATTTCATATTCGTCACGAATTTAATAATGAGCTAAATCAGGGGTCGGCCAACTTTTAACTGTGGCGTGCCAAACCAATCTACCAATAGGATTCAGCGTGATATATAGTAGGACATTTTTGAAACAATTTGATTCCCGCGATAATTCAGGCAGAGTTAAGAGAATAGAGGTCAATTACATCGCTTTACAGTTATATTATATATTAATTTTGCATCATTTAAAGATATTCCCTAGCAAACACACAAGTAATATAAAAAAATGTAAGTCAATCTCTACTTAGATCAACAAAGAAAAATTTTATTTTAGCTACTTTTTATTACATAGTTACAATTAATATAAATATGTATATTCATACAACAGAATCACAACATTAAGTGGTCATTAATTTTTATTCATTATCATTAAAGTATCGTATTGTCATCCAAAACAATTGTGTCTATAAAAGTTCAGTTTAATTGCATGCATTAAAACGTGAGAAAAAAAATCTTAAAGTTTTGACCCGAGTCGCTAAAAATGAAACCAACGTGGCTGTACCTGTAATTCTTTAAATAATTAGTTTCAGGCAATTAATTTTAATTAATTATAATTAAGATATCATATTTTTACACAAAACAATAGTATATAGAAAATTTCAGCTCTAATGGGGGCTTTAAAATGTGAGAAAAAAACCTTTCTAAGTTTTGACACAAGTCGCCAAAAAGTTCTTTAAGTCACCAAAAATTATGCCAATATGGCTGTATTTGCAATTCTTTGGATAATTAGTGTTAATAAATTAATTTTTATTAATTATAATTAAATTTACCAATACAATCATGTATATATAAAATTTCAACTCAATTGAGCGGATTAAAATATATTTTATGAACGATTGAAAATTTCACGAAGATAAATAAAAAAATATAGAGAGAATGTGAGCTATAATAGTAGGAATTGGAAAAAAAATAAACAGTAAAAAATATAACTATTTCTTCAACAAAGATTATAAGAAAACTAAAATTGTACGTATATTATATTTTTAAGAGGACTTGGTACCCCAAAAATCACAGACCTATCGTTATTTTTATTTTCATTTAATCTTATTCTTTGCGCTATTATCTTTCGATTGATGTATCACTTGTGCATGTTGGAAAGTTAGAAGTTGAATAAAACTTCATTTGAAAACAAATTAGGCAATTCAGCCACGCCCCCTTTTTAGAAAAAAAAAGCTAAAAAAAGCGTTTTGATAAAAAAAAATCTAATTTATAAAGATAAATAATAACATTAAAAAAAGAATGTGCAATATATAAAGCAGAATATTTCCGAGGCAATACATACAATCATTTTTTTTTCTTTGTGAAATGTGTGCATGTAAAATTTTTAAATTAAGGCATTTTATATTAATAATTTTCTCTCTAATTTCAGTTCTTATTCCTGATATATTTTTCATACAAATGTAATACTTTAATATTATAAGAAGAAAAACAGCTAAAATTTCTGTGTCAGACAGAAAAAAAAAAAAAATTTTTTTAATTTTTTTTCTTGAGTTTTCTTGTGCAATTTTAGTACTTAAAAAGTTGATCATTTATAAAAATGTGTGGGTTGAAAATATGAAATGCAATTATTTTAAAGAAAATGTATAACTAATATCTTAAAGTGGTATTTTAAGTTTAATTGTGCTTATAATAATGATTTTTTCAGAATTATAAACTTTAAAGTGGTTTTTCTCAATTTGTGTTTTTCGAAACCTTAGTGCATTCAAAATGCTACTCCTTCGACAATTATTTACCAATAACTTCTATTTTTTTCCTGCGTGTTAAGAATAAAGCATGTAATAATATTAGGGATCCGTTTTGCTATAAACTGAATACTTTTTTTAAAAAAAATAAAATGTACGACATGTTGGCTTTTTCGTTGATTTTTAGCCTGTATATCAACATTTTATTTTTTTCTCGAAAAAGAATAAAGTTATTCTAAAATAAATCCCTAAAGTTGTTTAGAACATCCATAAGAATATTATAAAAAAATTTCAGCTCAAAAAATTAATTTTTACAAAAGGAGTAGGATTTTAAAATTTTCCCAATTTTCTTCAAAAAGTTTGATTTTATAAAATTGTGTGAATAATGTATGCAAATTTTCGTCTGGTATTTTCTTGAATAGAAGCATTGTGTAAAATGCTAAAATATAATTTTTAAGTACGTAAATAAAGAAATCTGCTCAAAGGGTACCAAGTCCCCTTAAGCATATTTATTAAAGTAAGAAATAGATAACATATATAAAATATAGATATTTTCCTTCATTATAGTTAAATAAAAAGACAAATTTAAATTTAAATGCAACTCTAGTGCTTACACCTCTCTACTTTCATATCGCAAAATCAGGGAAATAATTTGCGATTTTCAGTTTTACACGATTTTGACCATTCAGTTGTTAAACGATTTCTTTGCGAACTCGAAATATTTTTCGTAACAGGAAAGATTGTTTACTTAGATATGTAGAACCAAAAAAGCGGGAGCAATTTTCTCTCTTCAAACAATTAATGACGTACAATAATGTACAATACAGTTGCAAGTTTATCTTTAGGGTCATCTTTCAGATTTTTTCGTAATTCCGTAAATATCCGTATTTCTGAAGACGTTTGTCAAATAAGGTCCGGTACAAATTTATCAACCTTCACTTACTCAAAAATTGACAAATTTGTAGAGTAGTGCGAAGTTTCACTCAAATTGTACCGCGCCCCTCATGTGACACGCGTGCCATAGATTGCCGACCACTGGGCTAAACACTGGTCACATGATAAATGTAATCACGTGTTCTCCATTGAATTCAAAATAGACATTAAACTTGTACTTAATATTTTACTTGTAAAACTGAGAAGCAATTTCAGATTTAATAATTGTGTAGATATTCAAGATTAAGATTCCTTAAGGTATCCGACTACGTTCGGAACCGTGATTTGCAAAAGTGCATAAATGGATAATTTTCATGATATTTAGAGTCACTTAGATTAGAATACATGTATAAAATTGTTTTAAGGACATTTTGATAAAAAAAATTCATGAAATACAATATTTTGGTAAAAAAATTAACTTAGAATAATCTGTTTTCCAAATGTTCTTCTTTTGTGAAAAATGCTTCTATTAGAATAACATTCTGCCTGTATATAGCTCAAACCTCTGTTCAGAGACTCAACTAGAATTTTGGAAATATATAACTTAGAAGTGAATTTATCCACATTTTATTACAACAGAGGAAAGAAATTTTTAGAAAAAAACGCCGATAATTATTTCAATTGGCTGTAACTCTGAAACTAATGTGAATTTTTCAAAATTCCTATAGTTCAGACTCTCTGGAGAAGTATTTACTTTATATAAGCAAAGTATTTTTTATTATTATAGAAGCATTTTTTTATAAAAGAATAATGTTTTGAAAACAGGTTATTCTAAGTAAATTGTTTGCCAAAATATTGTATTTAAATCTTTGTCATAAGGTCTTTAAAATAATTCTATACATGTATTCTAATCTCAGTGATACTAAATATCACGAAAATTATCCATTTATGCGCTTTTTTAAAATCACGGCTCTAAATGTAGTGGGACACCTTAAAAAAATTTTAAATTATAACACGCACACACACACAGATATATATATATTATACACGTGTTCTCTCTTATAAATGAAGATCTTTATCTATGTGTGTTATTATTGTATAGATATACGCTTTTTAAAAGAAAGATTTTGCGAAAAGTACAAGTTGGTCACAAGGAAGCGTATGAATTGATTGGCTGGAAATTTGTGATTGCATTTATCATGTGACTGTTACGTCACTAACTTTCTCTTTCAAACTAACAGAAAGAGGAGTTTTATATTTCAAAACATATTTTTCATACAACTAAATAAGAACACGATTATAATTCCCAGAGAAAATAAGAAAAAAATTAGATGCGCAATATTCAGCTTAATTGAAAATCTTTTTAACCTTCTCCTACGAACTAAAAAATTGTTGCTTATCAACACACTTGAAATACGTGCGATATCCTAGCAATCCATTAAAAAATTCAAAATAAAACGCCATGTAAAATCTATATACACTCAGGAACATTGAAAATAGCGACCCAAGAAAGAAGCTAAGTACAATCGCGAAACTTTGCAAATAAGTACAGCGTAATGTGGTATGCAAATGATCCAAGTTTTGTGCCACTACGCATGCTCATACACGCCGAAGTGGCGCTACAATCAGGAAGAGGGTGCTATATGAGCCAGCGCAAAGTCGAAGATTCATAAACGTGACGATTACCCACCGATTGTAGGAAGACTTTGGTAAGCGAAACATGCCAGGTAAACGTGCTAGAAGACATTTATCACAGTTAAGCGTGTTTGAGAGAGGCCTGAGCATCGGGATGAAAACTGTAGGCTGGTCGACGTGCAAGGTTGCTGGGCAGGTGGATCGTTCAGAGTGTGCCGTTAGAAATTGTTGGGAGCAGTGGACACGAGAAGGTATCCACGCGCGGAAAACCGAGTCTGGAGCGACCAGGAAGACCACGAGGAGAGAGGATCGTGCGGCAAGCACTTGTGGACCCCACAGTGACTCGTTCAACGATACGAGCAGACGTAGGCGTAGCAATTGTTCCACAAACAATTTCCAGACACTTCGCAGAAGCAAATCTTAAATCCAAGCTCCCTTTCCGTGCACTCCCTTTGACATCGGAACATCGGCAACTGCGTTTACAGTCGTGCCAAGCCAGGTCAATGTGGAATGTCACAGATTGGCAAAAGGTTGTGTTTAGTGATGAATCCCGGTTTGTTTGAGGGACAGATGATAACCGTGTACGGGTGTGGAGGCGCCCTGGTGAGCAGTACAATTCCCCTCACACTGTTCTTCGTCACACTGCCCACACAGCTGGTGTAATGGTCTGGGGGGCAATAGCCTATGATAGCCGGTCCCCTTTAATTGTGATGCGTGGAACCTTAACGGGCCAACGTTACGTTGATGATATTCTTCGACCCCATATAGGACCTTTCCTAAATGGTCTCCCAGGGGCAATTTTCCAGCAAGATAATGCTCATCCGCATACAGCAAGAATTGCTCAAGACTTCCTACGTCATTTTCAGACTCTTCAATGGCCGGCCCGCTCCCCCGATTTGTTCCCTGTAGAGCTCGTGTGGGATCAGCTAAAACGGCAGATGCCGTCGTGTCACTCTGTACATGATTTAGAGTTGGCTGCTCAAGATTTGTGGGCCCATCTCCCTCAGAACAACATAAGGTGTCTAATCAACTCAATGCCGGACCGTGTGGCGACATGTATTGCAGCTGGAGGTGGTACAACGCGCTATTGAAGTTTCCCAGTATTTGTGTCGTTGCACACCCTGTATTCGTTTAATTGTCTTGTTTTTGAGATCAAGTGAATCTCTCATCTATGTCATTATGTGTATTAAATTTCATTTAAATCCGATGCTTTCTTCTTGGGTCGCGATTTTCAATGTTCCTGAGTGTATATAATGGAGAAAAGCGACTCACTCACTCACTGACTAATCACGATATTTCCGGAACTATTAAACCTACTGACTTGAAATTTGGTATGCAGGTTCCCTTCATGGAGAAGACATCCACTAAAAATGGATTTCTCAAAAATCGAACCCCAAGGGTCGTTATAGATAATTAGTTCCATTATTAAACTATTAGATGTACAGTCATGAAACTTGGTACGTAGATTCCTTTCATACAGTAGAGATTCCCTACAAAATGATTTTTACAAAAATTGACCTCCAGAGCGCTTAAGGGGCGTTATAAATTATTTCCCTTTTTAAACAATTAGACGTACAGTCGTGAACTTCGGTATAAGCGAATTCCATTCATAGCGTAGACAAAATAGGTTTTGTGAAAATCGAATCCCAAGTGGCGCTGCGGGGTCCTAAGGGACGTAAAAGATAATTATTTCCATTTAAAAACTATTATACGCATAGTCTCTAAATTTAGTACGTAGATTCATCTCCTGGAGTAGAGGTCCGCTATAAATTTGTTTTTACAAAAATAAACCTCCCAGTGGTGTTGCAGGGCTTAAGGGGCGTTATAGATAATCATTTCCATTTTCAAATTATTTGACGGACAGTCTTGAAATTTGGTAAGCAGATTCCTTTCCTAGAGTAGTGTTCCGCTACAAAGTGGGTTTTGTGAAAATTGACCCCCAAGTGGCGTTGCAGATAATTAAGGGGAGTTATAGGTAATTATCTCCTTTTTTAAACTTTTAGACGTAAAATCTTGAAATTAAGTAAGCAGATTATATTCATTGAGTAGAGATCCGCTATAAGATGGGGTTTGTGAAAATTGCTTCTAAGGGGTGATGCGGGGACTTAAAGGGTGTTATACATAATTATAGCAATTTTTAAACTATTAGACGAGCAGTCTTGAAATTTGATAAGCAGATTCCTTTCATGGAATAGAGATCCCCTACAAAATAGGTTTTGGAGAAGATTGACCCCAAAGGGGCATTGAGGTAGATTAAGGGGCGTAATAGATAAGTATTTCTGTTTTTCAACTATTAGACCCCCCCCACACACACACCCGCTTGAAAATTAGAGGGTGTGAGGTTGCAGTACTGACACATTTATAAGTGTATTATATGAGTTATTATGTCAGGATGCATTTTGTTTGTTTACTTTCAGTAAATTAATCATTTTTGTTTAAATAATCTTTTGTTTTCAACGTTTCAATATGCTCGCACCCCCCCCCCTCGTAGGGTTATCACGCCCCCTAAGGGGGCGTGCCCCACAGTTTTAGGAACGCTGAAGTAACAGTATATTTTATATCGGGTCTCCTCAGAATATTTTTGAAAAGCATTTTCAGTTTGTTTTCGGTAATTATTATTTTTTTTTAAATTAAAACTTGTATCAAAAACTTTAAGTATTTGCACTATTCGATGTTTCGGGGACAGGTAGATCTTCAATTAAATCCTACCATAATTTTATAATTTGGATATTTAATTTTTTTTAAATGAAATAAGTTATTTTAATTAAAAAAAACTGCAATAAATAACAGACTAGTAACTAACAAATTTTAAAATAAAAATTGGTGTTTAAATTTTCACGTAGATGCTTTCCGTTTGTAAACTCCTTCTTGAACGAAATCCGTGTAACCTTCGAGTGGATTCATAGTACGAAAAAATGAACAATAACTTAATCAACGAAGTTTGTGTTTGCAAGTTAAATAGTGTAGTAAATTGAATATTGAGGATTGAATTTAAACAAATTTATATAAGCTAGCCATTACCCACCCACTTCGCTGGGTATTTCACGATGTTATATAATTTTATACTGTTTACATATATATGAATCATTGAAGAATTCCATTGTATTGAAAAATAAATTTATAACTAACTCTCGCCTCTTGATATAAAAAGGACATAAATTAAAATATCTAATTTCTATTTACATCTAAAATAGAAGTAGAAAGATTTTTTTGCGCTCACACTTAACTAATAATCAAGTGGATTTCCACCAAAACAACTTTCAGTGGATCTGTACTCCATAAAATAAAAATGCGTGCTAAATTTCATGTCTAAACCTAATAGAGAAAAAGCGTAATTTTTATCAACAGGCCTCGTAACCCCTTTGAGAGCATTTTTAGCGGATTTCAATTCAACAAAAGAATCATACAAACCAAATTTTATTATCACAGTTCTAGTAGTCCGAAAACGGGAATTTTGTCTATCAATACGCACTATTAACTCCCCCGCTTCCCCCTGGAGCTGAGTTCCGTGAAATCCATTCTTAGTGGAAATCTATTCAACTAAACAAACGTGCTCAACTAATTTCAAGTAAATGGGTTAAATTCAAAACCAGGAATTTTTCTTTAACTCTCCCTAACAAGTTTAATTATTACGAGTGATCCCCATGGGCTTGTCATGTATAAAATGTTTTGCAAAAATTAACACTTATCTTGATAATTTGTACGATTTATAATTAATCCCGAAACTGTCGATTAAAAGTTATGGGATTCGCACCAAAATGCCACCGTTTTCCACGTAGGCGCGCGTGTGTGATGCATTGGGGGATGAAAAGGAATAAATACAAGTATAAATAAAACCTTCTCTGGAATAAGTAAATCTTTCGCAAACACTGCCAAGGTCCTTTTATTACATTCCAAAGCCATCAGAATAAATTTATGGATAGCAGTGTAAAAAGAAGATCGTAGTTTGGAAAGGTGCATATACACGTCCGAGGTATTAACGCTTTGGCTGAGAGAGATGTGTATATATGCTGGTTGCACTTAAGGCTACACAGTACACTTTTTTTTAAAAAAATTTTTGGAGACAGTTAAAGTAAAAATATAATTAATGTTTTATATTAAGATTATATTATTAAGCTGATTCTGTAAGTAAAAAGTCAGTTTGACCAGCTATTATTTTACAATTTTAAAAAATTAGGAATTTTGGAAGTTTTTCAAATTCTTATAAAACACTCAATTTTTAAATTTTTTTTAATCATGCTAAGTTATTTATGTTTCTTAGGTTATTACAAACAAAAGTTAGTATGGATTTGAAAATCTATTCCTTTGTTGATTTTTAAATTATTTTTATAGAAAAACCTGGAAAAAACACAAATTTTTAAAGTATCAACTTAAGCATTTTTTAGAAAAATAACTGGAGATCTCAGCCCTAAATCCATTCTAACTTTTATAGAATATACGTTTGGGAGCATATATACAAAAAAATTCAAGGCTCTATCTTGAACAGGAAAAAGGCTTTAGGGATTAGAAAACACTTATACCTTTTCAAAACTGAAAGTCCGAGAAAAGCACATTTAAAGTTTGTAAAGTTATAAAACAAAAACTTATAGTGATGTAGAGCTATTATTTTATAAATATGTTATTTTCCAATGTACGTTCTGCATTAAAACACTATTTTTATAAAATATGCCTGTACATTATATTTTTAATTCAAAAAAATATTTTTGCATAATATTGATAGGATTTGTTAAGACGTCAGTTTATTCAGCTTTATCTTAACCTAATATTTCCCCAAAAGTTTTGAAACTCGAAGCATTTATGTACAAAATAACGATACTAACTTAAGCTAAAGAGTCAGGTTTGCTCATAAATTTAATTTTTTTGTTCAGTTTTAAATTGGGCGGTTTAGGAAGTTTTAACTCTTGGCGTACGACTTTAAAATACTAAAATATAGTACTACAATATGTTTAGTATAATTTAGTTTGGTACATCAAGGAAATATACTTAGTTATATCTGCAACATTTGAATTAAGAATACTTGTTTTCGGAAGTCTAATTGCAGAATCAGTTGAAGACTGATTTTTAGATACATCATTTTCAATAGTATTCCATCTCTTCGAAATATTGTTTCTCACAGAAACTTGAGAACGCATTTTCCATGGCATTTTCTCTACAGGAAAATATGAATAATAAAGCTTTTAAGTTATATAAACTATTTTTAAAGCAAAAATTGGCCATGAAATTAATCTTAATTAATTATGAGAACTCAAACTCAAAACATAATCAAGCAGAAATGATTTTAGTAATGAAAATTGGAAATAATAACCAATGCAAACAAAAAGCTTAAAAATATTTTTAATTAATTAAATTCAAGAGTGGAAAAAGGCTTTAAAACAAAACCGAAACCAAAACCATGACTCATAAAACTTCAAATATCTTAAAAACTAATTCGCTAACAGATCCGAAATTTCGTGGCAAGCTTTTCAATGATATGGGCCACCAGAAAATGTAAAAAAACATTTCGGTAAAAAATGAAATTTTTAGAGTATTGTGTGGTCTTAAGAGGTTAAATTCGTATATATATAATATAAATATATATTGTAGCTTTAGCGTCTTGGTATAGTATTATTGAATTCAATACATTGTTATTGTATGGAAGAGGCGCGATGAAAATTTTGGTTGAATATTGAGCCGCAAAGATTGAATGTTTGAGAAGTACTGGGCGACTTACAGAAGAACCATTATCCGTATAATTGGCTCGAAACATTTGGCTTCTTCTGATATTACGCACATCCGGGCCAATGTTTTTGATACACCAAGCCTTTTCTTTCCAACTATATAACATCGGAATCCATCTATAAAGTAAATAAGGATATTAGTTATTAATGTAGGTATGAAAATCAGTAGTACATGAATCTCGACTGAACATATTGAGCAATATTATAGAAGTTATTTGACGTAAATAACGCCATAAATGAGAAGAAGACTTGCATACTCGTCAAAGAGGGAGAAGACACTAATAATTTTCTAAATTCCCATCATAGCTTCGTAAAAAAATAGTGTACCAAGTAAAAAAATCCGGTGAATAACACGCGCCTATTCTTTCAAGCTGATTTTTTGACTTTTTAGGGTAATATTCGGGAGGAGACGCCAGTTTGTTAATAGCACTTTTCTGCATCGAAAGATGGCAATTTTGAGTCGCTTCAGTGAAGAGAGTGGCTTGTGTAATTATCTGAATTAATCGTTTTAATGGCCTTATTTTTAAATCTTGTGAGCATTTAAAGTGGCGAGTACAACTTTTATAATATTCCGTTCCTCATATTTAAAGTTTATAAATGCGCTTGTTGTTTTAAATAAGATATTAGCAATGTAAGTGAGTTACTCGTAATATTACTCATACGATGTGTGCGTAAAAACGGCCATAACACTGTAGAAATAAAGAAATAAGCGTGTGTGGCATCTGCCCCCTATACTTGGGGGAAGACGCCACATAGTTTAGAAATAAATTAAATGAACTTTAATTTTTTTTCATTTTGTAACACTGTATATTATCGTATAAAATACAGCTACAATTAATAATTATGTTAGGATGACACAGGGGATCTGCAGAGGTGAGGGTGTACATGGCTGAAATCGACTTCAGCCTGCTGTAGACTATTCTGCAGGAAAATTCGTTTCTAGTAAACTAATTATGAACGAATTCAATTTTTTTCTATAGTTATTGTGTTACTTCACATTTAATTTGGCGATTTTTGTCTTATTTTTTTTATTTACTGTGGTGCTGTTGCATCATGACAGGTGGCATCTTCCCCATATACATGGGGGAGATGCCTCAATTAAATGAATTTCTTTAACATTAAACTTATTCATTTTCATACTAAGAAGAGAATTAACTTGAAAACCTGAAAAGTTAAATATTGAAAAATAAAGTGTATTTTTTTCATGGTCTTGTTAATTTCAATTTTCAATATACTAATCAAAAAATCCTTAATTGTGGCATCTTCCCTCTATTTACCTTATACTCGCTATGTAACGCACTCCGCTTTTTTACGAAGAAACCCGAAAAGTACGTGCGCAGCGCTCTTATGTTTCGAAGCCGATTCGAGGAATTATCCAAAGCTTTAGAAAAAGTAATATACTTCTAGAATTCGAATCCCTTAAGTGAGTGAGTGAATATTAACATCACACTGCTCAGCTACACGAAGGCTTTTGGGACGGACCGCGTCATTTTGAGCCATGGTCAAGTGACGTGGACGACACCTGAGCTGGCACCTTCCTCTCCTAACTACCACACCAACTGGAGGACGTTTGAGCTCTCGACAGATTTAACGTGCATCGCTGCCCTACACGGAGGGTCTTTAGTGGTACTGGGCTCGAACTCGTGACAAAGGTCAGCCACGATTCGATTACATTGACCATTCGGCTACCGCGGCCGAACTTACAACCTTGTAAGTTCACTAGGTATGTCATTTCTTTTAAATAAACAGTGTCCCGATCTATGTACGAGGGTGAGTTGGAAATTAAGTTTCCCCTGTCGAGTGTGGTCAGAGGTGTGTATGAAAGTCAAAAAATAGAATGAGACATTAAACATAAGACATAACTTATGCCAATTAAAATTAAGGAAATTAAATATCCTTGGGAAAATAGCAATTAGATATGAGTTGATGCTCATAGTTTATATTTGTAGTATTAGTGTATCCAAAAAGAGGATTAGGAGCTCCGTGGTTCTAGTTCAAGGAATCAAGCCATCTGCACTATTATTTTTAGTCATAAATATTTAGAATAGGCTAAAACTGATTCGCTCCCATTAACTACAACAAAATTTAATAGTAATTGAAAGGATAAGAATAAAAAGCTTGTTGATTTTTAAAGATGCCTCTTTATTGCTTGAACCCTTACACCAACGCGAACCATGTTTCGTTATAAGTGTTAATCGTAAGCGGCGGTCTCCATGCGCTTTTGTATCAACTACAGTGAAATACGTTTAACGCGAAAATGCTTAAGACGAAACATCGGTTAACATGAAATAATACAACAGTCCCGCCATACTACTATGATTTTTCGTGCATTTTATTTCTCTTAACACGAAACTAAAACTTAACACGAAAATATTTCCCTTCTGAGAACGAACAAAATACGAAAAACACCATCCGGATTGGACTGTATTATAGGAAGATTTTATTGCAGTAGATGTGAGCCCAATTATACCACAAAAAGACATTTTGGAGTTTGTCCAATGTTCGAAAATATCATTCATGCAGATTCCGACGATGAAAATGAAATGAAACTTTCTGTTCCCACATCATCCAAAACGAGAAACGTCTTCAAAAGCGTGCGCAGTTTATTAGACGCTGTAATGACTTCACACAGCTCTGGGACAAACTATTTATTTCAATAAGAAAATCATCAAAACCTATTCTATCAGAATTAATTAGCAAAAGGTTCCACAAATTTCGAGTCTCTTTCGCTGCAATGTCTCATCTCTCTCGCATAAAATAATGACGTGAATTAACACGCTAGAGAAAAGTCCTATACATTCACTCTCGGTAATTCCACACTGAATCTGGGTGAGTTCACTGGCTCTAAATCCACCATGCAGTCGCTCCTTCACAATTTCCACGGTTCCAAAATCCGCCTTACTTCGCGAACTAAGGTATAGCTGTATCACAAGACTTAAGTAGGAGGGGTCTCCAAATCGGTTCCCTCACGTAAAGTTACTCCGGTTCAGAACCCGCCTTAATTCGCGGATTCAGCATCGCTTTCCTATCGTTGATCGGGACTCAGACCGTTCCCGGATCTCCCCAGTTCGGAATCCGCCGTACTTCGTGGTCTCACTATCGTTTTTCCTCCTCGCTGAAGGGTCCTCACAACGGCTCCCTCAAAATCCAGTCTCTCTTCGCACTCTCGCTCCTCTTATATACCTCTCGTCTCCGACCATCTCTCGCATCATAATTCCTTCCTTGATCTCTTTTTCTTAGGCCGCCCCTGTCGGTCTCGGCCCATTTGATCTCTTGACCGTTGGAGTCGATGGCTAGGTGCACTTTGTAAGTTTTCAGACGCGCTGTCTTCACCGAATCGTGGGAAAACGAAAGCACAATGTTATGGCATCTCTTTTTGACGGTCCGGACAGCCTGGGAAAAAGGGTCAAAATCTTTGACAAACCAGTTACGAAATTCTTTCCCAGCAATTTGAGAAATATCTAGAATTTTCCCAACGACTGTCGGCATCAATCTTCAAAATTAGGGGAAAGAGACCGACTTCGTCACAACGCATATCGCAATGGGGGGAAATGAATAACAAAATGGGTGGTATTGAACAATTTGTTGAAAATTCGATGTTAAAAAACACAATGCACAAAGAAAAATATCAGATTTTCCAAAACCTCAAAAAAATATTATGTTTTTTAAAAAAATGAAAATTTTTCTGTTAAATTTCGTTGTGAATATTTTTATTTCATTGATTTTTATTAAATATATCGTCGGCCTAGTTATCAGAATGCGTGACTCCACGAAAGAAACTAATCTGATATAGGAGTGCTACGCGCCAAGTGCCAAGCGCTGTTTGGCGCGATTAAGGAATCGTAAGGAATCGTTTAACCATATTGTAATGTTATCACCCATCTTGGCGAACATAAACACTTGCTTGGTGCATAGCACTCTTCAAATATTGCCAAAGGTGGGAATCACTTCCGTGTCAATATCCATGGCACGATCGGAATATAGAATGTTCATGCTGCAGTCATTGTCTATTTTTAAAAAAAGGGCACAAACAATGGAAGGATAGCTAAATAGGTGTTTGGTATCCAGTTGCGTGCCTGATCAGTGTTTATATTTCACATATGGTCTGGAACAATCGGGAAGGGCTGCGGTAGCCCAGTGGTTAAGGTATCCAACCATGGCAGGCATGTCATGAGTTCGATCCCAGTACCACTAAAGACCCGCCGTGTAGGGCAGCGATGCACGTTAAATCTGTCGAGAGCTGAAACGTCCTCCCGTTGGTGTGGTGTGGTAGTTAGGAGAGGGGGGTGCCAGCTCAGGTGTCGTCCACGTCACTTGACCATGGTTCAAAATTACGTGGTCCGTCGCCAAAAGCCCTCGTGTAGCTGAACAGTGCGACGTTAATATTAACTCACTAACTCACTCACTGGAACAATCGGGCAGAATCTTCATGCCCTTAAAAAATTTTGGCAGTCTAGTTGTTGATATACATATGCATGTAAAAAAAACCCCTCTAATAAACTTTTAAAAAATTATATTTTAACAAAATGAAGTGCATACATATGCATGTAAATATAATAACTTCTAATAAACTTAATTTTTTTATATATGTTTTTTTTGCAATATCTTTTAACACGAAAAAAATATTTCTCTCTCCTATCAGTTTCGTGTTGAGCAATTTTCATTGTATTCGCTCCAAATGTGATAACAGACAGTGGGCTAGCTCGCAATTTATTAATAACATTATCTAATCTTTCTTTGAATGATAACAATGTGATTCATGACATTGGAATCGAACACTTTCCATATCCGAAGATAAAGAATTCACATGGTTGTAACGTTATTTGCTTTGAGAGAATCCTAGTCATTACTTCCTATTTAAACGTCAGTTCAATTATCTTAAACATTATAATCAACGATATCGATAGTATAGAATGCCACTACAACTTCAATTTTACGGAAGAAACCAACATACATAAGTGTTTCTCGAAGCTTGTTAAGTTTACATTGTCAATCGGACCCGTCTTTAAAAATTGCCTTCGTATTAATTCCTTATATTATGATGAAAAAGTTGTAACAATGGGCTATTCGTGAGATCTATCCTTTCTAACTGGGATTTTTTCCACCCAGCTAAGTTGGCACTTTGAGCTAAAGTTCTCCACTCTGAAAACCAATATCTCAATTAACCATCTGGCCGGAACATCAATTTTTTTCCGCTCTTAGAAACATCTGTCTGACAGACGGGTTTTGAATTTCATTACCTTAAAGACTGTTTTAAATATGTCCTTATCTCTCCTGAAATTGAGTAGAATTTTTAAAACTTAAGTCTTTATGAGTCACACTATATTAGTAAAATTTTATTACAAGAATTGTGACTAGTATATTTATAAAAACTTATTAGAAATTATTTATATTCATGTAATAATAATTAAAAAAAATAATACCAAAAACTAAAAAACTATAGGAATATCCGTCTGACAGACGATGATAGATAAGAAAAATCGCACATATCATGAGTTGAAAAAAATCGCCATGTACCACCCCGTGATCCTCTCACTGGGCAGAGTCCAACTGAAGATGTCAAGGCAGCCCATCCCAAAAATCACTCCACATCGTTATCTACAGGCATCAAAGCAAATTATCCCCGTCTGTGAGACGGATATTCTGGTCAGAGGGTTAAATAACATATAAATAGTCAGAGAGAGAGGAAATAATTATTGGGGAGATAATATTGCCAAGCTAGTACTGCCTGAATTATAGTCACTTATTCCTGAATCATAGTCGTTATTAAAAAATATTAAAAGTTTTCTCGTTGGCGGGTTTCAAGGATTTTTTCTCTCATTAATAAAAAATACCCATTATTGCTTCCTAGTTAGATGTCTTGTCAACACATTGCGTAATCAGATGTAACGTTAAAATAACAAGGAATTATTGTGAGTATTTGTTATCCTTTTCTGTCTGATTTAATGGCTTCGCAATCACTACTGCATTCAGAGCCCCCTTCACCTCTCTTCCAGGAATCTCAACCTCAATCAATATGAGGAGTAGGTACGACAAAGTTTTACTTCGGTCTACAAAGACTTTGAAAAATGTTTTAGAAATAAAATTTGCATTTTCTATAATGAAACCAACTTTTATATCAATAGTTTACCTCAAATTTGTGTTTTAAAATAATGCACCACAATAGCATCTACTCTACAATAAGTTAAGCGCATTAGACTGAAATCTAATAATTGAAAAAATAATTCTATCTTTCTAAATTGTCTTCATTCTCAATCAAATAAATATACTCATGTCCAAAATTAAAGTCACAAACAAAAAATCTGTGAAAACTGATGAACAATTTACTGTGTTGCCGCGAAATTTGGCACAGAGACACATTAAAATATCAGAAATAATGTAGGAACATAACGATATGGAAAAGATTTTAATTGTGAATTAAGATAGAAGTCATTATCAAAAAGTGTGAAATCATGAATCAGAAATAAAGCATTTACCTCCGGAAAAAATCTGCCCAATATGAGATGTGACCACTATGTACTACTGTGCAAGCCTCAGAACAAGCTATTATACTCTCTTTATGAGGATATCATTAAGTATTTAGGGCAACAAAGCCTATTTATCTAAAAATGGGGCTTTTAATTCCATGGGGATCCTGAGAAGAAAGCTACTCTGAGAAATAGTAGCTTTTCCTAGACCAGGGATGGCGAACCAATGGCACGTGACACAATAATTTGGGTACGCCTCCGATCCAAACGGTTTGCATTTTAGTTCAAAATAACAAAGTTCACTATGAAATATTAAAAGCAATCGCGAATGATCGGTCGCAAGGCGGAGAGGAGCGCAATCATTAGTTATTGCGATTATTATTATAAAAAATTCCAAGTACTTACCAAAATTGAAAAAAAATATATCAAAGATTTAGATGTACAGGAGAAACCAGTCGAAGAAAAGTTGAAAAATTTGTGTCTGTAATTAATTCTTCAATCAAGGAATTTTCAGCGAGATTGTCTCAGTTCAAAGAATTATCGGAGACGCTCAAGTTTGTTATGTACCCTGATGTGACTTCATTTGATAAACTGAAATGCCCCACTTCGATTGGTTGGACATTGAAGAATTTGAAATGCAACTGATTGTGATTTCCAGTCTAGTTAATATGAATTCAAAAATTTATTGAAACAAGGAAAAAGTTGGAAGTGATTGAAATTAGAAAAATTAACAAGCAACATAAGTAAAAATGATAGTAGCGAAGTTTTGGAAACATAGAATTTGATTCCAGACACATTTAACTGTTTGAAGAAGCTGGTTCATGCTATTTTAACCATATTTCATCTATCATTGACTGAGAGTCAAAATTTTCAGACATAAATAACATTAAAGACTCGCTTGGAAATCGTTTGGTAGATGACTCCAATCCAGTATGCATTCTGCTGAAAGCAACACCTTGCAATCCTAATATAAGTTATTTGTCACATAATCTGTAACAACAGAAGTCACATTAAGGTTACTTTAACCAAAACATTTACTACTATACAGGTCTAAATGTATTTTTATACATTATAAATAAAAAGTTGAGTTGTTCGTATTTACTTTTATTATTTTCCCAATAATCACAAGTCAAAGTTAATTGACGGTAAGTCTATACCTCATTAAACATTTCTTCAGAAAAAAAAATGGCACGTTGATCCATAAAAGTTAGCCGACCCCCCTGTCCTAGACCATCTCAATCATATTTAATAGAATTGTGATCCGAAAACCTCGAGATCAATCCATACGGTGAATTCTCGCTCCTTCACGAAATTCATCAACGGAATAAGTTCTGTGTGTCCCTGCATTATCGTCCATAAAAATGTAGCCCCATAGCACCCAGAAAAAGCTTCCAGGATCGCATCCTTATAGCGCAGGGAGTTGACAGTACCTGCATCGAAAACGTGCAGTGGTGTACAGCTGCCCAACATCATGCCACCACCACAAGGATGTGAAGAATAGAACTCGGCACCTTCTGTTCCGTAAGCCGAGTACCTTAGCCACCTTACCAAAATGATCATCCTAATATGGAGGCTGTTACTGGTTTATACTAATACCACCGCCACACGCTTCGCTGCCAGTGATTCGGTAAATAGGCAAACGAACGATACCACAGTTATGGCGAGTGTGTGAGTTGTTGCATCATTTTGCGTGCGACTGCTTGTGGGTTGTGTCAATCGTGTGCGACCGCTTGTGGGTTGCGTCATTCGTGTGAGAAGGCTTTGTTGATTGCGTCATTTGTGTGGGATGACTTTGTTAGTTGCGTCATGTGTCTGACTGCTTGGTTGCATTTGCGGTGGATAGATGGCGCCACGACTGCTGCGCGAAGGTTGCAGGTCACTTTGTACGACCAGAGTCACCAATGCACGAGAATAGAACTTGGCACCTTCTGTTCCGTAAACCGAGTACCTTAACCACTATACCAAAATAATCCCCGTAGTATGGAGGCTGTTACTGGTTTATATAGACACCACCGCCACAGATTTCTTTACCTCCAAATCTGTCGATTTTTGTTATGTAGGAGGATTGAAAGCGAGCTCCATTTTCTCCAGGTAAAGATTCGACTAGAATCCCTTTGCCTGGTATATTTCGACTCATCACTGAAAAGAACACACCCTCATTCTTGTGGTATCCAGACTCATATTTTCAGCTTAAATTTTTGGTCTTTCCTGTTGGATGCAGTCAAAAGTACGCGTCAGACTGGACGCCAGGCGCAAAGGGCACTCTTTGCAAGACGGCTGTAGACTATATGCCTGGAAATTCTTCCTTCAGACACAGCAGCAAGGTCACGAGCAAGCTGAGGAGCCATTGTCGATCTATATGCCATCGTACTCTTAATACAAAGTAGCGATTCTGTGCAGAAGTTGATGCTCTTAGGCGACCTTGGCTGACCTTTCTGGTGAGAGTATCACTTGTTTGGAATTGATTCCATAACTCAGAAACAGCTTTCGAGTAGCTTGTAACCATCGAGCAATTTACGCTTGAGACTTGCTAGCTTCCAGCCTGCCAATCTCAAGGAATTATCTAAATGATTATGAGAAGTCATCCTCACTGCAAACAGACTAACCTGTTCGTATTAATGCAATATTTACAAAACTGGATGCAAAATTCCCATACACTTGAACGATCTCAATCCAATAGTGAATCAAAAACTAATGCTAAACAACGTCTTATCCGAAACTGATGGTTGATATTATACTACCCGTTCTTCAAAATATATAAAATACAAATTCAATCAGTTTTACTGCAGGCATTTTAAAATTGTGACGAGAAACGTTTGTGACTTTAATTTTTGACATGAGTGTAATGCGATTAACTGTGCCCTTAAACCAACAACAGATAAACAAAAATTGTACCCAAATTTCAGCGGAAACTTAGTTTTCTTTGGCTTCTTGTGGAAAACTTTCTCTTGCACTTCTCTTTCAAATTTTGAAGAATTAAAGTAGTCTCGCAATGAATTAAGAATAGACAGGAAACTTCCATATCCTATGGTTTTTCCCTACAACACAAATAGGTAAATGATGAGAGGGAAAAAAAGAATAAAAATATATCAATCAATAAAAAAGTAGGGGGTAGATTCACGAAACAGGATCTGTATCTCAGTAATGTTAAAAATAGGTTTTTTCAAGGAACATTTATAAACATTCTATTGAATAAAAATTTCCAATTTTTTTACTGAATATTCTTTGGACCATAATACATATTTTAATCAGAGCTTTTATGGATAGGACGTCTAGTTATTTTTTAAAAAAAGTTTGCACAAATGTTTTTTTAAAAAAAAACAGTGAAATTTCATTATGTTTCATGCTATAAATTAAATCAGAAATTTTTTTAAAAAAATCCCTTGATTAAAGTATGTATTGGAGTGTAATTAATAAATATGCAAAGTTATAAGCTGTTAAATGCAGTAGTTTAGAAAAAAAATGTTCCTTATATAGTAAAAATGTGAGTTTTGAGAAAAATGAATTTTAGTAAAAAAACTTACTTGTAATTAATGCATACCAGTTTCATAGCTTGGGTTTTTTCTTTCTTCTGTTAAAGTATCCGCTAATATATCGTACATTTCTTATGCCTTTTGTTTATCCTTGCTTCTTTGGAATTTTGTAAAATGTCATAATTTGCTTATCGTAGTCTCTCCCAATCAGCTGTTTCCATTGCTCGAGCTGCGTAAAAAAATCTGGAAATATACCTAATGTTGCCAGAACATGACATTTAGTGATATTACCTTGATTGTAGGAGGCAACAGATTCCAGTATTCTAGTTTTTAATGTGCCCAATTGCACAAAAATGCTTTTCGGTATCTGTGACCATATTATGCAATTTACACTTTCGTTACAGTTTTGTGTCTTACCATGTAAGCATTTGGCAAAAAAGGAGTTGATAATTCCCTGTACACATTTTTGATGCAATTGAGCATTTCTGATGGCAAGGTGTTCTTGTGTTTATATACTTCACCTGTTGTAATTGCTCGATTATATTCACAACAGGTATCTTCGTTTGTTGAGCACAGACCATGTAGTGGATATGCGTCTGTAGATGCTTTATGAAAATATTTATGTAGCCCAAATGGCTCGCTTCATTGAATTAATACTATCGGTATTGTTTCTGATAGCCAATCCATAATAACGCTGTAATTTATCAATTTCAGCGCCTGTAAGTCTACCGTGATCATCCAATGTTTTTTTTTTGTCACTTAATTTCTCACCTTTCATTTTTAGTTTTAAAGCTCGTAGTCGAGTCCCCATCCATTTCTCGACATAACCAACAGATTCCAGTTTTTCAATACCTGTATCTCCATACGGCTGCATCTTGTTAACTGCTTTATATGCTCTGACCCTCTCCCCAAAATTTGGTATATCGCAGACCATGCAAACTTTTAGAGCATTGGAAGATTCCAATGGCTCCTGAAACTTCCATACTTCCACTATTTCCAAAATGATTAGCCTTACAGTTCTCATTATGCATTTTGTTGGGGCACTTAGAAAATCTTGATAAAATTGAAGCATCAAGCACTTTGCGGGTATAAACACTTGTTGCAATGACAGCACCATTCAAAGACGTAAGCCCATGCTTTTGCCAAGTACCATCAATAGCAACTGGTAAATCAGAATGTCCGCTGACATCTTTGGCTTCTTTAGCTGCAATTTGCATACTCACCGTAGCCACAGTCTCTACGACTGTATCTAATCCTGATTCCTTTTTATTAAATCTTTGCGATGGAGTTGGTAAAGTCATAACTCCACACAAAACTTTATCAGAAGACTCACCTTTTACCAATACATCTCATTGCATATGAAAGCCTGGTATTGACTTCATAATATTTAGACTCTTTTCCATTACATGAAACCATATATATCAGTATTTAGAAATGGTTGGCTGAATCCACAAGTTTCGCAAGAAACAGAAAATTCTGTGGCCAAGCCTTGAACTTTTTTAACAAATTTTTTATTGAAATGCTATTATTTTTGCATTCTTTACATACAACAGACATTTTTATAGCTTCAGACAATAAAGTCTTATTTATAATTTCATTTATATTTCCATTTTCCCCAAGAAAATTGCTGTAATCCATACAGGATTTCAGCTTCTTGGTTGAAGCAGAAACATTCAAATTGTTAATGGATTCACTTACCTTCGACTGTGAATGCAAACAAAAGCTGTTCTTCTTTTCTTAAAAATTCTATTTTTAAAATGTGGCATTGTGAGAAAAAAATTGTTTAAAAAGCAAAAATTACCAGGAAATATATGACAAATTTTAAAATATTAGTAAATGTAGCCATAAGAAAAGCTACTTAAATGCTTTTAAAATTCAATGATAACAGCATGTTTCAAATAGTAAACAAGCTTTTGCTTCACTTCAATTCTTCTACTAGACGTTGTCGTTCAAAGTATTTTAAATAATAATAAAAAAATAGGGAAATTGGGGGCTTACAATGCAGAAAAAAGTTTGTTTACATATGAGTGGGCGTGGCAGGTGGACTGACAGGTGGTAAAACATTTTCAAAAAATTATTAAAAATACTTTCACTGCACGCAGAATGATAATTTTTGCACCATTAGAAGCGTACGAGTTCATCTTTTATAAAATTGGGAAAAGTGAAAAATGAGTTTTTGGGTCGAAATTCTAAACCTACCTCTTTAACATATGATGGGAGGCCACCGGTCCCCAAGATACAATTGCAGTTTTTATATTTGTCCTGTTTACAGGAAACGGATTACTAAGGAATTTGGGGGTGCGTCGGGTTCAACGGACCCCTGATGGCCGGCAAGGTTATGTTCTTGCGCTCCAATCAGGGTGGTAGATTGGACGGTAATGAATACGTAGGGGATTCTTTTAGAAGTGATCTGGTCGGCTTTAAAAGCTGGTCCGGAAGAATTATGGGGGCCTTTTTACTCCCTCTTACGTCTGCCAGAAAAACCCTCCAGTCGGGAAGCGCACTCGCTACCCGAGGTCACCCCTTCGTCGCTCTCTCCTCTCATTTCAGATAAGTAAATACCCTTGAAATTTTTAAACGTTCTTTATTTAAAAATGTTAATTCAAAATAAATTAATTGTTACTTTAAGAATCAGCCTTTTTAATTTAGAGTACTGTTTTTTGTCTTTAGAGATTTAGTGTTTAATTTTTAACTTAAGCCATGATGCGATGTCAAATTAAGAATCTGGGTTTTTCATCTCGGCAAGTAAATAAGTTATTCATCAGCGTCGCATCACATAATAATATACTTAAAACTTATCATTCGTGTATTGAGTAGTAATTCACAGCATTTTTAATTTTTGTAAGTGACAAGATGATTTTGCTCATCGATATGAAAGAAAAAAAGTTAAAATATCGCTTACGTTCGCGCAAAATATATATCAAAGATAAAGCTGTCTAATTATAGTAAATTTTTAGATCTCTTATCTCGCATTTTTCAAGAATTAGTATTAAAATTTGAAATTTCATAATGTTTGAATTAAAATTATCAACATCAATCTGGTTTTCACATCTATTGACACTCCGAGCAACAATTATATGCATGTTTATATGATTTTTTATTTCATGACAAAATATAAATGCAATTAAATTGAAATAACAATTAATATACAATCATATTATTTATGGATAGTATTTGTATTTACTTAAATGTCAATGTACTTGATTTTTAACATTATTTTAATAGTTTGCATCATTGTCATCATTAATTTCAACAATACTTAGACTTTTTGTACTTTCATTTATTTCATTTTGTTCTAAAAACCATACAATGGGCTTATGGTAACTAAAGTAAGAAAGGAAAATGTTTGATTTAAATTTATCTAAGTATCGCGCGTAAAAACCGCATTGATCGCCGTTTTATATTTTGTAGTACTGAGTTTTCGATCATTGGACATATTTAAATTGTTTCATTTAGAAATTCAATTAGTGGTAGATTTTTATCATCTGCAAAGTTAATATTGAAGTTTCCACTTAAACTCATCGGTAAATTATCATATTTTTCGCCAAATCTTTTTTCGAGTATTTCAGAACCTTCTTTTGTATAAATTGTTGAAAATCGAATAAAAATTGTTGTATGTGTCTCATAGGTTTTCCAGGTGAAATATAAATGGCCACCATTAATATGTATTGCCCATTCTCGGGCTAGCAACGAGCAATGCATATTTCGCCTATATCAGAAACATTAACACCAATGCTTCTTGTGAATTTAGTATGTATGTCTATATGTGAAGTAATGAAGCATGACGTATCTTGAGTCTTGTGATAAATAGCTACGCCTGCTGCTGGAACTTCGGGTCTTTTATAGCTTACAACAAAGTTGAAATTCGGAATATCAAGTGATTCTTCGTTTTTCATACGAATCTCTGACAAAAGCAGAACATTTGACTTTTTTACAATAGCATCATTTTTTAGGTCAGCAGCATGCGCATGCAAACTTTGACAATTGAATGAAAATATCGATAATCCTTTCTTGTTGGAGATTAATTCTAGAAAAGTTTTGGTGACCGTTTGCAGTGTATTGTTTTGTAACTTTTTCAATTCTAACGTTAGATCCTCTCGATGACTTGATCTTTTATGATGTTTATCTGTTTCTGAAGCATTTAGAGGTAGGGGTGTTCCTGTTCTACCAATCCAAAATTTCCAGATGCTGCTATTTTTTGGCGAGTTTTGGTTCACCGAATATCCGTCACGTCGAATAAGATTTCTAAAAACGTTTCTGTCAATAGAAATTGGTGTTACGCTTATCGGAATGAACGGCGTGAGGACGCCCTCGTCGAGCAGCCGTGTTCTCATTATTCGATCTCGGATGGTCACTCATCTCTTCACAACTCCGAAGTGTATTCGTAAATTAGGTCGATCCAGAGTGCATACATTTATTGCCCGAGACAAATCCCGACTCGGGGTATCTATATTTTCTCAAAACAATAAACTGGAAAACAATAGAAATGTGTATTCATTTCATATTGCATACGCTCCTGTGTGCATTTCTACGCGCTCGCCTCCGTCGGGGTGTCGCATTTCTCTTGAAAAGAAATAAGATCATTCGATATCAACAAATATATATACAGTGACTCCCTAAATTGAGAGTACACTTAATTCCGAATTCACCATCGGATCACCAGGTGTAGAAATTAATACGCTATGTTAACGCACTTTTGTACATTCAAAAAATGCATACATTACTATTCCAAATAACATTAAATGTAAGATATGGAAATTGATTGAAACAAAAATATGAAGGTTTGAAAGAAAAACTACACCATTTTAATGTCACAAAATTGAGGGTACACTTCTTTAATCACTATGCAAAACTACCAGTAATTTTTTAAATAGAAATTTGATAATAAACCTATGATAAAGGAAGGCTTTCAAAGGCTATCTGATAACAAATTTGTGTTTGTGATTTGATGTCTTGATTAAAATGGAGAATCGGAAGGAAACGACGATCGAAGAGAGAAAACTTGTTATTAAACTGTCAAATGAAGGTAAATCCCAGCGGAGTATTGCTAAAGTAGTTGGACGAAGTGTTAACTGCATCTAAAAAATCCTGCAAAAACTTTAAAAGACTGGTATGCTGGCAAATAACGAAGGAAGAGGGAGAAAGAAAATTATGAACTCTATAACCGAGCGAAGAGTTATAAATCAAGTGAAGATTGATCCTAAAATTAGTGCTCCTAAAATTGCAGCCAGTACCTCTAATACCTTAGGTCGATCGATTTCTGCAGAAACGGTGCGAAGAGTCCTAAGAAAGGCTGGCTATAATGGTAGAGTAGCTCGAAAAAAAGCCCTTAATTGGTAAGAGAAATAGAGTCAAGCGATTGAAATTCGCTAAAGAACACATTTTAAAGCCTCAACAGTTTTGGAACGAAGTCATTTTCAGCGATGAGAGTAAGTTCAACATCTTCGGCAGTGACGGTCGTCGTATGGTGTGGCGTAAACCAAATACCTCACACCACCCACAACACACAATTCCTACTGTGAAGCACGGAGGTGGGTCGGTGATGGTTTGGGGGTGTATGGCTGCGTCGGGGGTGGGAAAGCTAGTATTCATTGATGGAATCATGCACAAGATGGCTTATCTTAATATACTGCAAAATAATTTGAAAGAAAGTGCTGATAAATTGGGACTGGGGTCGAATTTCATATTCCAGCAAGACAATGACCCCAAGAACACTGCGTTTGTTATAAAAGAATGGCTGCTTTACCATTGTCGGAATCAACTTAATACACCTCCACAGTCTCCCAACAAGTGTTATCGAGAATCTGTGGTCCCACCTTGAGAGAGCTGTGCAAAAACATCAAATTACAAGCAAGGAACAATTGAAATCTGTATTGCAAGAAGAATGGCTGAATATTGCTCCCGATACCACTAGACATCCTGTGGAATCGATGCCTCGGCGATTGGAAGCTGTCATATCAGCAAAAGGTTATGCTACTAAATATTAACTCTTTATTATTGATGATTTATGCAGGAAAATAGATGCATGTACTCTCAATTTTGTGGCTATTAATTTCTGTTAATTTTCTTTATAAGTTATTATATGTATGTTTAAACTATCAAATATTTTGTTTTATCATTCAAAATAATGAATTATGATCTAATAAACGCATCTATGCTTAAAGGTTTTAATTATTTCCCTCATTTAATATTTTTTTTCATTTTAAACATTGATTCCCGTTTTAAAAGTAGGTGTACCCTCAATTTTGGGAGTAACTGTATATTGTCTGCAACATTATGTGTAAATATTTTTTAAACATATTCGTATCTAAGCGCATACGTATCATCGCATTCGTAGATGTGTTAGATGCGGAAAAACAGAAAATAGGATAACAGAAATTTTAGAAAACACAGCCTGTTAAAAATGAAGTTTTAAAGCTTGTTTTTCTTTCATATTTTATTAATTGCCACATTCAGAGACTGGGGTAGTCTAGAGGTCAAGATCACGGACTCGAGCTGGCATGTCATGAATTCGAGTCTAGAGCCACTGAAGACCCGTCGTGCATCGCGGAATGATACACGTTACATATATCGAGGCTCAAACGTCCTCCCGTTGGTGTGGTGTGGAAGCTAGGAAAGAGGGTGTCAGCTCAGGTGTCTTCCTCGTCACCAAGGTTCAAAATTACGAGGTCCGTGCAGCTTTACAGTGTGACATAATATTTACTTTGACTCTAAATTGCATTATTTCCTCTCGCATACTCAATTTTTAGCGATTAAATATAATTTCGAACGCAAACTTTATATCGCAGATTTATCTCAGATGAGTGAGTGAATATTAGCGTCGCACTGTTCAGCTACACAAGGACTTTTGGCGACGGACCACGCAATTTTGAACCACGGTCAAGTGACGTGGACGACACCTGAGCTGGCACCCCCTCTCCTAACTACCACACCACACCAACGGGAGGACGTTTCAGCTCACGACAGATTTAACGTGCATCGCTGCCCTACACGGCCGGTCTTTAGTGGTACTGGGCTCGAACCCGTGACAAAGCAAGCCACGGTCCGATACCTATACCACTCGGCTACCGCGGCCACTTTTTTAAATGGAACAAAGTGCTTAAGGCAGTTCGAGAGACCGATTCTCTCTCACATCGCATAAGATATATTAAAATAAACATAAATGTAGAAGTATTGTGACGCATGCGTACGACATCTGCAAGAATGAAACTTTTCATTATTCGAACGAGTGGAATGAGCAAGCCTTGCCATTTATTGAACAGAAATCATAGCAAACATATTTTCGGAAAGTATAATTCGTTGAAATAAGTGTGCTACGTGTCTTTACTAAGAAAAAATTACGATTTTATATGTTATATTTTTCCCTTCTGTATTTGAGTTGTGTAATTTAGCATGGCATTGAAATTGCTTTCAAACAAGTGAAGGTCATAAAAGCGTGTTAAAAAGAATTGGATTACGATTCACACATTATTTTATCAGTCATATAAAGAGATTTTTGTATTTCTTTCTTAGTCTTCTTTTAACTATTCAATTGAATTATTTCACCAACTTAAGAGTTCGACAGGGTTAAATGCTCTAGAGTTTTCGAATTTTCATGAATGTTATTCCTCTGAAATGTTGTATTCAACAGTATGTACATTCATACTTGTCAAGAATAATTATAAAAGTAAATTACGGAATTAGTATTTTGTACACACAGGAACACATACACACAATTAAATTCTCTTGTAATATTCGTTCTGTATCCCCTTTGTCGAAAGGCTGTTTATTGTTTTTCTAAAACATGAAATTTTGCTCCGATGTAATTTGTAGTTGTAACTTTTTTTTTATAATATATTGTAGAAGATTAAAGTATTTTCTTTTTAAACCATAAATACAGTGATTCCGCATGCTACTCGGTTCACATCTGTCGTACCCTTTTTTTTCTCTATTTTTTAATTCAACTGATAATTTCCAGACGTTTAAATCTACAAATTATTATTATTATTATTATGTTGCAAAATATTATATTACGTACACTTTCTAGAAAAAGTCTGCGTTCACCCATAAGAAATCATATAGCAAAGGTAAAATTTAATAGAAATGTAATTTTTTTTCCTAACAAAATTTCACGAATTTGTTTACTATTATTTAAATATTGAGCATTGAAGAATTCCGTTAAATTTTAATTAAAACTACTAAGGATAACGGGAGTTTTGTAGCAAAATACCAGGTGTATGCAAATGAAATGAGACGATTGTTTTAAAAAAACACAATAAATTTGCAAAAACTGTTAATATTTCTTTACTCGAAATAATATCCATCGCTACCTACACATTTTCCCCAACTTTCGGGCAATTTGTGAATAAATATCACGCCAAAAAAATGACCGGTCTTTTGATGTCATCCAGTCATCACGCCAAGATATGACGTTTTCGTAAGAAGTGAAGCGCTGGTCAGACAATACGTGTTCCAATGATGCAAATAGGTGGTAATCCAAAGGAGCCAAGTCTGGCGAATAAGCCGCATGCGCTAACGACTCCAAGCCGAGCGCCTTAACGATGTCCTTCGTCGGTTTAGCACGGTGGCTAGGTGCGTTGTCATCAAGGAAAATCACATTGTGCTGCCGTTTCTTATATTGCTCGCGTTTTTCGAGTATAGCATCGTTCAAATTAAATAATTGTTGCTTGCAGCGATTAGTATTAACGGTTTCACCGGGTTTGAGAAGCTCATAATAGATTAGTACCTTCTGATCCCAGAAAATACACTGCAGTGTCTTGCGGCCCAAGCGATTCCGCCTTGCAGTCAATTTGGACGGCTATCCGGGGTCAACATATGATCGATTACGCTTGGGATTATCAAAATAAATCAATTTTTTATCGCCAGTCACAATACGATGAAGATATGACTTGCGTTTGTAGCAGGCAAGCAACATTTCGCACACGAGTTTTCGGTTTTCCTGTTGACGGTTCGTTAGCTTGAGTGGTACCCATCTACCGACCTTTATCATTTTGACCATTGCTTTGAGACGACGGGATACAGTGATCTGGTCAACATTCAATTATTCTACAAGATGTTCTTGCAGGTTTGGCCATCATCTTCATCGAGTAATACTTGCAATTCAGCATCTTCAAATTTTTTTGCTGATCTGCCACGCTCCCCTTTTCTCACATCCAAATCACCATTTTGAAACTTTTCAAACCACCTGTAGCACGACTCAGAGTATTTGATGAGATTCGGCAGCATTTTTCTTCAGATAATAACAAAAAATTAATGCTGTCCGCAAATCGTGGTCGGAAGGCATTAATTACATTAGTTACATTTTCAACACAGTTAAAAAAATACAATGCACGCTGAAATTCGTCCAAATGTAAGCTAAACTTGAGTAACAAAAGTCAAACTATAAAAATATCACGTGTCACGGTTTCGTATTGTTTGCATATATGCGTGGCGACATCTGTTAGCAATCGTCTCATTTGATATGCATACACCTGGTACACAAATAGTAGGCAGAAAAAGTCTGCGTTCACTGTGTGAATATTCTTGGTTCTTGGAATTTGTGTCAACAGGCAACAGAGTTTTCGCATTGAGTTATCAAGTAAAATAGCTGAAGAAAATTGTGACGCAATAATTGTTACGTTTTTGTGAGATACGAAGCAATTCAAGGACATGGAAAATAAGAGAGAAGGAAATTAGTATCAGTGAGCGTAAAATCAATATGAAAAGATGGAAAAAGTCGTCGGGATATAACCCGATCCGTTGGATGGCAGTATTCATCTATCCAGCATGTTATTTATAACTTTAAATCTACAAGAGTTTATATATATACACAACCAAACCTCTTTTAAGTCGTCCATCTAAGCTCACAAACAGAGAAAAACGAAGCATGACATCAATAGTGATAAAAAACCCGCGCGCGTTTTTGTCTGCAACTTAAATAAGAACAGACATTCACGAGCAGTTTAACAAAAATATTTTGGTGGATACTAACAGAAAAATCTTGAAAAAGGCCGGATACCATAGTCGAGTGGTTCGCAGAAAGCCTTATATTTGAATGACTAACCGGCTTAAGCGGATAGCTTTTGAAAAAGATCACATACATAAGCCTCTTGAGTTCTGGAGGACTGTGATATTCTCTGACGAGGGCAAATTTTGTATCTTTTGCAAAAAAGGTTTTAAATTAGTCTGGTGAAAACCTTGTACAGCACTTCTAAAAGAGCATTTAGTACCAACGATAAAGCACGGTGGCGGTGGAGTCATCGTGTGGAGGTGCATGGCGAGCAATGGTGTTGACAAGTTGGAGTATATAGAATCAATAAGGAATATATATGATTACTTTGATGTCCTAAAAACAATTTAAAGGAAAGTGCCACCAAACTCGGATTAGGATAATCGTTTCGTTTTCAACACGACAACGATCCTAAGCACACCGCTGAGATTGTGAAACTTTGGCTCTTGTATAATGTCTCAAATCAACTGCCCGTGTCCCCACAGTCATCTGATCTGAATCCCACAGAACACCTATGAGATTTATTAGAATGCAGGATTCGTCAACACAATGTTTCTAGCAAGGATATGCTGAAGAGTGTTCTTAAGGACCAATGGGAAAAGATAAGTGCTGAAAAAAGCCCAATATTTGTTAGTGCAATGCCGAAACGACTTCAGGAGGTTCCCAAATGATGAGATTAACAAACCAGCTACTAAATAGCTCATTATGTCATTTTTAAATAATTTTTATAGTTACTACTAAAACAGTGAACGCAGACTTTTTCTACTTGATTTTTGTTATTATCGTTACAAACCTGTCTTTATTTTAAAATCTTTGAAGGGAAACCAAATTTACTTTGGTTATTCTGAATACTTAAAATGAACTAAATAACATTTAATTAAAATTTGTTTTTTAAATTCCAGTTTTTAAACTTTTTTTCATTGTTCATGTAAGCAATAGTACGTGAACGCAGTCTTTTTCTAGCTAGTGTAGATATTTTTGATCAAAATATCGTGATGATAGCCTTTTTTGTTCTTATAAAAAAGTAAATTTCTAATAAAATCGAATGTTATAAAATTATAGATAATCATTTTGCAAAAAATAACAAAGCACATATTTTATTTTTGACAATTTAAATTAATAAATAATGATTTCGAAATATTAAATTTTTAAATAAAATAAAATTTTTACTGAAATTAAAGTCGAAGCCGCGAGTGCGCGTTTTTATTATTTTAAACTAAAGATTTTAATGGTATTATGTAATATAAACTATAATTTTGCATTAATAACCATATTTTAAACTTCAACACATTAGTCTTGAATTATTATCAGATTTTCTAAAATTTTTAATTTCAAAATTCAGGATAAAAATATGATTGAACAACTAGAAGTCTGTTTTACCACGGTAGTAAGAAAACGTCTAAGCCACTGTGAAATACTATTTCGGATTGCGTGATGCATTGCAGAGGTTAAAAAAATATTACAAAATAAATAATACAAAATTTTCGTACGCCAGAATAAATACGAGTATTTAAAATAATTTTCTGTTAATTATTTTTTTCATCTTAAAAGGATTAGTATATTTATTTAGTATTCACTATTGTACTGCACAATGATTCTTCAAAATAACAATCAAACAAAAACACTTTCAACAATGCGCAGTATATACACATTGGACTTTTCACTAAATTGATTCAATTTCACGTATAAGATATACTCAGCTGTATAGCTACAGGTATTCTGCAATAATCTTGTCGGTGACGCGAGCACACGAGATTTCACCCATCCAAAAAATGTCTAAGGTGCAGAGCAGACTGCGCGTGCGCCAGTCATGAGCATGTCAATGACGCGAACCCATAAGATTTTCCCCTACCAAAAAGTGCCCAATGCGGCTATAGAAGTTTTCACTTCAATAAAAATGTAATAAAATCTTTAAAAATGTCTAATCTAGATATACGCAAAATACACTCTATAAAAACTACTAATATGAAAATTTGATAAACATAAAGATTTTATAATAGTTTACAAATATTTACACGTGGTCCATCGCAGAACTCTTGATAAAACTCTACGGAGTTCAAACCACCTATAAAAGAAAAGAAATCCGTTTAAAAATCATCTTGAGAAATAAATGAATTTTTATTTTACATTGTTGATAAGCTTTTCAATTAAATAACAATAATAGTTGAAAGATATTCTCCTTTCGTCTCTTGGTTATTTAAAAAATCTCGACTATTTCACGTTTATTTAAAAAAAATCTATGAAAATACCGTAAGTTCTTCTATATTTATAAACTAAATTGCAGCTAATTTTAATACTTCTTTGGTATAACAAATTCAATTAAAGGTATTCTTAATTTAATTCAGATATTTCTATAGTTGAATAATTGTTTTTTAGATTACATGCATACTAAAAATCACTTTCTTTTACATTTTTTAATTAATATTTTTCATGTATATTACTTATCTTCTTTTATTACTTTTTGTAAACAATAAATACAAAAAACTATTTCTATTATATTGTCTGTTTATATTACTTTATATTGTAATTTAGAATACTTACCAGGAAACTTCTGCATCAAAAATTCGATAGCATAATCTTCGGGAAGACTTCCGAAACCACAGGCTTGAACAATATAAACACCTCTTTTTTCAGCCAGTTTAAAGTAGTTGGCTTGAACTGTATCTAAATGCTATAACACACACAAGAAACTGTTTAATGTAATTTAATGTAAATATGAAATACGAGTATTATTAAAATTCATTGTAGTTATTAGAAGTCATGAACTTATTTAAGGTATCCGACTACGTTCGGAACCGTGATTTTAAAAAAGCGCATAAATAGATAATTTTCATGATATTTAGTGTCACTCAAATTAGAATACATGCATAAAATTGTTTTTAAGGACATTTTGACAAAAAATTTACTTAAATATAATATGTTGGCAAAAAATTAACTTAGAATAATCTTCTTTCTAAATGTTCTCCTTTTGTGAAAAATGGTTCTATTATAATAATATTTTTCCTGTATATAGCTCAGACCTCTCTACAGAGGCTCAACTAGAATTTTTGAAAAATTCACATTATTTTCAGAGTTACAACGAATTGAAATAATTATTCGCGTTTTTTTTCTTAAAATTGCTCTCCTCTGTTCTCGTAAAATATGAATAAACCCACTTCTAAGTTATATATTTCAAAAATTCTAGTTGAGCCTCTGAACAGAGATCTCAGTTATATACAGGCAAAATTTTATTCTAATAGAAGCATTTTTCACAAAAAGAGAACATTTGGAAAAAATATTATTCTAAGTTAATTTTTTGCCAAAATATTGTATTTAAATAAACTTTTTTTTTGTCAGAATGTCCTTAAAACAATTTTATTCATGTATTCTAATCTGAGTGACACTAAATATCATGAAAATTATCCATTTATGCGCTTTTGAAAGCTACGATTCCGAACGTAGTCGGATACCTTAATACCATACAGGTTACATAGATCATAGCTATTAGCTTAAGCCTTTGTTTATAAATAGATTTTATATATATTTTTTAATTATTAAGATGTAACTTTACTACTTTTTATGCTTTATATTAACAGTAAACAAATGACAATCTTGCAAAAACAAGATGTTTCAAAATTCATGGAATAAATTTCAAGAAGAAATAGTAGCTACACGAAGTATTTTTTATATATGTTACCGTTAAAGTGTATAAATTAGTTATTTCATATAATAACTAGGTATTCCATGAAATAACCAGAAAAGTCGGTTAAATTATATAATAGATGAAAAATTTCATACTTTATCTAGTTATTCAATGAACTTACTAATACTAGAGCGTTAAAGGAAAAAATAAACTATAATAATTTATGATAAATAGCTAAAATCTCTTGAAAAATACATTTTATCCCTGTTGAAGATAATTGATAAATAATATGGAAAAACAGATGATATACTTTATTATTACTCATATAGATAACATTAGTTAAACAAAAAGGAAAAAAGAATATGTTACAGAAGTAGCTATATTATATAACATAAAAAATACATGCTGGGGGAGGGGGAAGAGAAACACTGTTGCTTCATAAAAACAATGTGTAAACTTTTTCAAACACACAAAAATGTAAGAGAATATTACTTTAAATTTTATGAAACACCTTTAATTTACTTTTCATTATTTATTAGAGCAAAGATTGCTGTGATAACACTTTGCATTGCATATTACTTTTGAAACAAGCCCATGTATCACTATTACACATTTTTTTACGGGAGCACCTTTTAAATCCTTGTCCAGTGCCGCAACTTCGAACTGCAGCAACGCATCGCAGCGTTGTGTCAATATTCGGAACTTGTTCAATTGAAATTAATCAATCCTCGTTCACATATACTGAACAGAGATCCAGAGTACAATTGCTTTATTCAGCCATCTCTTGTTCCTAATCGGAATGATTCCCCAATATGCTAGAATAACCAATTGTCACGTGATATATTTTACGTGTTGTTTTAGCACTTTGTACTTCTGCTATTAAAGTTATTAATTTTTCACGAGTAAGTGTAGTACTCTTTATCTTTGTCCCACGCTTACTTAATAAAGATTCTTGTATTAAACCTTTCTTATTTACAGGTTGGTCTCCCATTCCTGGTGGAGCCATTGCTTGAAAATAGCTGTTAACAATCCAAATTGTAAAATGCTAACATAAATACACCGTCTAAATTGTAGGTCGAAAAGCAACGCGCACACAAACAGCAGCTAATAAGCAATTCAAAACTGACTAAAAGCAACTAGAACCGGTTCAAAGAACTTTCGAGTGCCATATTTCATACTTTAACGATCAAAGTAATCGTTATTCTATAGAATACCTAGTTAAATAGTTGAATTTAATAATTTTATACACTTTAAGTGACTTGTTTAGTTATATCATGAAATACCTAGTTATTCTATGAAATAACGGATTTCCCACTTGAACGGTAACATATACACACACTGGCCAATGAATTAGAAACCCAACATCAATATTTTATCGGACCACCTTTTGCACGGGTAATTGTTCTTATTCGTTTGCTCCTCGAGTCTACGTGCCCCGAGTCTTAGGCCCAGGGAATACCATATATTGACTATGCACTTTTTTAAATCTTGTAAGTTAGATAGAAGAGGAGAGTGCTGTCGGATGTATCTCTCCACCATATCCTCCACATTTTCTATGGGGTTAAGATCCGGGCTGTGCGGTGCCAGAGAAGGTGTTGGAAGTCAGACTGATGATCAGTGAGTCAATTTTAAACCCTTCTGGCACGATGTATAGTTCTATTATCGTCCATGAAGTACCCATCGCTATCAGGGTAAAAATGCAACATTGTACTTGATCTGTCAGTAAATCTGGGTATCTCATGGCTGTTTGTTTACCATCATGGAACAACAGGGTGCCACTTCCATGCTAGCAGAATGTGCCCCATATCATGATACCCCCTTGACCCTTGCACGAAGTGAGTAGGGTGCGATGGATTAGTGGGATTCTCGTCAAACTCGACGTCTTCCATCAACGAAAAATAAGATGTAGCGTTATTCATCCGACCTTATTACCCGTTTTCTATACTCAGATGTTCAGTGTCTCGTTTTCCCGACACCACTGCAAACAAATTTTGCATTTCGTGGAGAAATGTGTGGTTTTCTCATAGACTCACGGTAGTTAGGAGAGGGAGTGCCAGCCCACGTGTCGTCCACGTCACTTGACCATGGTTCAAAATTACGTGGTCCGTCGCCAACAGCCCTCGTGTAGCTGAACAGTGCGACGTTGATATGCACTCACTCACAGACAACCGAATATGCATTCCAAGGCTCTGGAACTCTCTGCGCATGATTCGAGCTGAAATCTATTGAGAATGTGGTTGTCCGTGTGGGAATTTGTGCTGTCTGTCCTTGTTTGACAGTTGATTCGCAATAGAGTCCTTGCTCTGCCGTACAATTCGTTGGAGAAGACAGCGATCATGCTCTTGGAAAACTGTGCTCAAACATCTTTCAGAGAAGAACTGTGGGTTCCGATTCCGACTTTTGATATGGCTGTTTTTGAGAACCCAGTGAGATTTGATGTCTTCGAAATTGAAACTCTTGCCAAATGGATACCAAAAAAAAGACATTTTTTCAAATGGTGAAAGATCTGTCGTTTTTCCCATTTTAGTTCATTCATCGTGAAAAGCACTCTTACACATATACTATATTCTAACCACGTGTAACCCACATCATAAAAAATTGCATACTTCATTTCTAGCCTGCATTGAAATGCAAATCTCAAAGGCTTCGAATTCATTGGCCAGTGTGTGTAGAAATACATGAATGTAGTGAGAAGTTGTGACGGGCTCACGCGTTTTTTCATTAACATGTCCTTTTGGGTTCTTTGGGGCCATAATAAATGGCAATTCTTTTCCAACCAACACGAGAAGTAAAACGTGAAGGAAAGATGAAAATTAGGTAGCTTTTAAATAATAGAAGTTTAGAGTAAGCGTGGTGGCATTTAGGGAGTGTTATGATAGTCTGTGTTTTAAATGTGAAGAGTATTTCGAGAAGTTAGGTGACAGTCAAGAAAGGTCACCCGTGACAGAGAACCTTTAATCAAGGTGCATACCATTACACGCCAGTGAACCGCAACTTCAGCTAGGATCAGATAGATTGTCGTTTCATCGGACATTAAGGTAGGAGTTACCATTTAAATATATGGATCTGTGTTTACATTGCAATTGAGCTTGGGCGAGTTAGTTATTGATAGTGGTCCGAATTACGTTATTTCAGTATTATATATTGTGTGTTTAGCCACCATAGATTCTCTCACATATTTTATTATTATCCAATCTGTTATTGGTTTAAGTTAAGATTTTAATAAAGTCATATTAAGATTACGGCAGCTTCTAGTTCTTCATTTATTCCTGCGCCTCTAGTCAGTGGTGCACACAAGGGGGTCCGCCCCCCAAAGCCCTTGATTTTTTTCCGATTGATTATAATACTAAGTATATAGTACGTAGAAATTAATGAAGTATTTGTTATTAATGATTAATTTTATTAATTAATGCTAATTATTTATTCAATAATTAATTTTTTACTGTTTTTTTACCCTAAAATCGATAAAATCAGAAGGAGCATGATACAAGAATGGTGAACTTTCGACCCCGGATCCCCCCCTTGAAAAATTTCTGTGTGCGCTACTGCCTCTAGCTCATGCTGATAATCTAGGAGAAGGGCACCCGAGGTGGACGTCCTTACAAAGTGGTGTAGAAATATACATGAATGGATGAAATTTTTATTTCAAGGTATACTTGGGAAAAAGTCTTAATTATAGTATTTTATAAGTTTCCAGGAGAAAGTTTAAAGATGTTTGTAACATATACTTTTTTGAAAAATCAGACCTGGAAAATACTCTCGCAGTTTTATTATAAACACTCTTAAGTATTATGCGTGGTTTATAAATATTAAAAGTATACATAACATGAAATTAAATGTATTTTCAGGTACAAATCTTTTAGAATAAGATGAGAAATAATATATTTTCAGATACTTTACTTTTATTTCTGCACTAAGGTCTATACAATGAGTCTCGCACTCAATACATGCAGAAACGATCTCTTCTCCTCCAAATTCATTATACTATAAAATAAAGTATTCATTGGTTATACGAAACGCAGCATGTGATGTAAAAATATTCTTTGTATTTAAATGTTTTTACATGTTTACAAAGGGTCACTCAAAATTTAAGTTTTAATTAACAAAGGAGGTACAAAATTCGAAAAATGAATAAATATAGCTTTTAAAGTCTTTCCATGAACTATATATCAGGTCTGTTCAAAACCTATCCGATGTTGCATTTTCCCACGCACGTTAGAGATTCTAAAGCAACGCCACTGTACACAGAGGGAGGTGAGAGTTTATTGTGCAGGCTTGATTTTTCTTTTCCTTTGTTCTAGTGAAATTCAAGTTTTAAAGGGTGTTGGAAAGCTAAAATCTTATATTGTCGATATTTGTTGGTCTCTCCCTTCATGTAGTGATATCTAAACACAGGACAGTTAGACTAATTACATAAGTGTCCCTTTTAGTGTTGTATTTATATTTTTAAGAAGTGCATTTAAACATAAAATGTAGAATTTGAGACATATAAATATGAAATGAATTATTAATCGATAAAGAAATGCTACATTAAACTAGGCTGCTATTTTCATCTATTTTTATCTTTCTGAAAAAGGGTGTTTTTTTTTCCGATTCGAAAATTTTCAAATAACATGTAGAAATGATCCGAATTCCTCAATTAATTTCCATTAATCAATAAAAAAATACTATTTCAGTATTCTATAGCTTTCAAGCATAATTTTGCTCAGAAAAAATTTTTGAAATAAAAAAGGAATTAAAAGACGCACGCGCGAAGTCACACACATTAAAAGGTACAATAGTTTAAAGCAAAGATAACACATGATCCAAAAATTGCACGAGTTTTGAATAATTTTGATTCCTATTGATAGATAATTTCTTATCATAATAATGATATCTTTTCCATCTTTTCACGTTTTAGTATCCCGTATATCTCTCTAAGCCCGACAGTGATTTTAATATTTTTTTACTTACCGGCCCAACACAATTTAGAAGCAGCTTTGTTCTTTTACACATTTCAATTATGGATGAAGAATTTTCAACATCTGCAACTATAATCGGAATGTTTGTGAAGTCAATCTCTAAAATAATTGAACAAAAAAATTAAAATTATATATTTGATGCATAAAACGAAGCATATTTAAAGTACACCTTACGTTTCTTTTAAAGTGACAGAGAAAAATGCTGCGCAACGCTTAAACTATGTTTGATTAACTTTAACAAATATAAATTTTACTAAATTATTTTCAAATGCATCTCTCTCCAATACAATATTTTTAAGGTAATTATATTTCATCCAATCGTGTTCAGAGGTTACAACGGTTAAAATATAGAGTAAAATATAGAATGAACACCCAACTGGATGATGATATAAATAACATACAATAAATGTTGATTCTTTTTTAAAAAGCTGCCAGAATCACTTCAAACAATTTTTAGTTTCTACTTCCATTGCAACATGTTCGATAAAAAGTCAGATAAAATAAATATTAGAAATTTTTGCTATTACGGCAACCTACACCTATTTTTTCTACTTTTGAGCTATCTAGTGAGCCACATTTTACGTTAAAATGCATATTTAAAAAAATTAACAGAAATAAGCTAAATCATTAATGAGGAAATTGTGTTTTAAAATGGCAGCATTTATTTTAAAACATTTTCGTTTCACTTTCCTTTTATGTCTGCGATTTTCAGTTTTGGAACAAGACAAAACTTTTAAGTTGTTTGTTTTCCCCTCAAAATAAAAAAAAGAGAAAATTTTTGAAAAATTTCGTATGTGATCACTTAAAACAATTTTGGGTATAATTCACTGCGAAAAGAGAAATTTGAATAGAAATTTCGAAAGTTATTGTTTTCATTGCTTAATTTCTTAGTTCTTTTATCTCTTTGCTGTTTCTTCCCATTAATAAATATTATTTCTTATATAGTTCAGTCCAACCTGCTTTTATGCGGTTTCTTAAGCGATTTGTAATATTTGACATTATTAGAAAGTGTTATTACATTTTTTGTGCGGTCCTTATTCTCGTATAAAAACAGGTTTGATTGTATTATTAATGGAAGATAATAATTTCGTACCTTAATATTCTTTATTCAAATGAAACAAGATAGTAAATTAGGTACAAAATAGAGCATGAGTATCATTGCAATTATACAGCGGGGAATAGAAAGAATATACATCTTAATACAAAAAGATCTTCACAATTTGTTTTGCGTCTCTACTTATAAAAAAATATATTATTGATAGAAAATCATATTTCCTTACAATATCTGGAAGACCTGTCAAACTATAAACGTAATACATTATTTTTGCTGGAAATAAATAAATCCAGTTTTATGGAGAAATCTAATGCTCGACCATTTATTCAAATGACATAAATTGTTCATAATGACATAAATAAACGAACCAGAGGCGTAGCTACCACCGTATCAATGATACAGGGACCCCAACATGTGCAACTACAGTCCAGTAACAGGGTTCCTATATCCAAAAAGGGGTCCCAAAGGAATTTTGATACAGGGCCCCTCGGAGCTAGCTACGCCAGTGGAACGAATGCATCTAGAAATGTTATAATAACAGTATGTAGTATTATAACTGCAATAATAATAATATGTGAGCAGTTGCAACATTAAAGTTCCTCAAATGTTTTCAGAATTACTCTACACAAACAGCGATTTGGGAGTTGCTTAAACATATGTAAAAAAAATCTTTATTTTAAATCAATTTTTAAATTTTATTGACACATAAAAATTCAGGTGTACTGCTAAGGATGTGTTAAAAAAGATAATTTATGTAATATAAGTTTTTTAATTGTAATTCTTTTTTCCAAGCTATTAAGAGGAATTTCATTTCAAACATAAAATATCTATCTCGTAAGTGAAGGAATAAAATAAATCCTTTCAATTAATTATTGCATTTTTTTCCCATTTTCTCATAAAACATGTTTTGTATTAGGGGGGGGGGATTCAACAAGCATAACTTCAAATAATTTTTTTAAAAATTCAAAGTACAAGAGAATGTATTGATGATAAAAATTAATATGCTTTTCTACATAAATTAAGCAGCTGTTGCACACAATATTAAGATACCCTGGAAATGATTACCATGTGCTCTTAAAACAGCACACAGATGTATGAATGAATAAAATAAAAGCATGAAATTATTAAAAATGTTTTGTGAAATAAAAAATAACTCTAAATGAAACATTCGAAAAATCATAC